>JAMBLF010001035.1:0-148755 GCA_030578115.1 Leucoptera coffeella
CATAGAGACGTTTTGCATATCTCGCAAATAAAATACGTTAACTATAATTATGTACGATGTGTTGTAACAACAGTTTTCAAATCGGGTGCTGCCGGAGGACCAGGGATGCAGCCTAGCTGTATCGTATAGTGAGACAGCACCGTTTCACTGCATCAATGGTTTTCATTATTAATTTTTTACTTCAAATTTGTGATTTTGTAATATGTAGTGAATAAATTTTGTTCTTTCTTTCTAACTATATAAGTTATTATTAATAACTTATATATGTTAGATAATAGTGTGTATAAATGTGACACGGTAAGACGGATTCCTTTTCAAGTATTCTCATTTTCTTCTAAGCTAAGAACAATGGGTGATCAAGTCACTATTCACAACAAGTGCCATCCATTCCTAGCACTAAGTGCTACGAACTTGTGTGGGCTTATACCACATATAAAGTACTCAGCTTATATGTCGTGAGAGGAGTGGAAAGGATATTAGGTATATTGCAGTGAATATTAGACTAAGAGAAGAGCAAACTATTACCATTAATGTACTGAAATTTTCCAACTTAACCCCTATTTCATTTTCTATGCTTATGGTTATATCCCAAGTTCTTCTGTTAATTTTCTTAAATATAATGGTCATGTCTATTTGTATATATGTATGTGCTTATACAAGCAAGTACGTACGTGTTAAAATAAATATAACGAAAAACCATCTATGATATTGTACACAGAAAATACATAAAGATCTTTACAATAAATACAGACTAAAGCTCTACCACATTCCATGAAAAAATCAGTTTATAAAACGATTATAAAACCGTTAATATGTATATAAATTTGGGTAGTTTTGCTAAAAGTAACCGACAAGATATTACATCTTCGACGTCCTATCCACCCTGAAAGGCATTAAGATACGTGAATGTATACATGTGTTAGCACATTAACGATCAAGAGTATCAAGAGGCTAGCAACCACAGAGCAACGCTGTCCTACTTAGCGAAATGTCAGTGGAGAGGAAACGTAATGTCAAGGCAGAGTCACAATACGAAAATAACATAACTGCCTATCGATAGAACATGCATAATGTCTATAATGGCTGGAGTGGGGTGAAAAAGTTATTGAATATGTATGGGTAATGAATGAGCTTTTAAATTTAGAAATTAGTCTTGTGTTTTCAACATTTACACCACATATATACATACACATCGCGATTGATTCCTTGTAGATGGGTAGGCAGAGCTCACGAATCCCTATCTGTCCCGATCCTGACAAACCACGCTTCATCGCTTCGCTTCGCTTCATTGACACTCATACACCTGATACACACTCGGCGGTTATACTCATAGTTACTTCTAACGTCAGCCATTTTCAATATGGCGTCTGACCGTCATAATGACTTATTGGGCAGGCCCTACGTAACCGCCCTTCTATTTTACCCACATACATTTACAGGCTTTTTTTAAATATAAGATTTAAAAAATACAATGTAATATTTCAATGTAACTCAAAAAATAATGGTGCGGTATTTACATGCTACCAAGACATATCTCTTAGTCGCCTTTTACTAACTGAGTACATCATATTCATATCTGTGACATCAAGGAATTTTATGTACATAATACAGATGTAATATGCGGATATCGAATACCAGCATTGGCGAAATACCTTTGATGCAAATCAATAAATTCTAACACACTTCAGTGAAAGCAGACAGCATTATTAAATCATTTTATTTTCCTACAAAGCTTAATGTAGAATACAAATCATACGCATACACGACCTTTAACTTTTTGGGATAGTCAGAGGTTTAGTGGCGATCGTTGTCTTTAGCCACTGAAGCGTGCATTTTACCAAAGAGTGGCCTAAACAACCTGATGTGTAGTGTTTTGTTTCATAATGTACTTTTTAAAGTCAAAAAATATAGGTTAAACTAACGGTTAATTAATTCTATGCTGATTTAATGTATTGAAACCAGCTGACTTCTTTCCCGCATGTCATAAAATGCGATTATGGGACTAGGGTTTTACTCAAGAAATTTTGGGCGATAGACTAACAACCTTCACCAATATTCTGCACTTGACCGTCTTTTTGTGATGTTATTTAGAACCTTCGTGTCCAGCATTTCAATCTCAACGGACTTGAGTATGTATACATAGTATTGACATTCACGAACGCCCTCCCCGAAGTACCTTTAATAAAATTCCCGGAGGGCGATAAAGGACCTCTGTCAGGAAATCAATAGATTCCATTTACATATATATTCATATCAGGCGAAAAAAGCCGTCAAATTTTACGAGCACAATCCGAAGACTACATTCTCTTGGAGTCCCCTCACAAAAACTCTGTGGCCAATTTGAATGATAAATGCCGCCGAAAAAAAGAAAAGCTTAGTCAACTATAAATTTTTGCAAATTGTGCCTTGGTAGGAAAAGCTTGGGTAAACGGAAATGTGTCGGAAAAAGGCCTCTAGAGATATATGTAGGTTGTGAGTAACCCTAAACTTTTATATTGTTTTCGTAAACAAACAGGGAAAGACACTTTCATATTATTATTAACCTAGACGATGCATAGAATCATGTAATTTACAGTTCTATTTATGTTTTTTCAACATTCGTTATTAAATTTTAAATTTTTTTATACGTTAAGGTATTTTCCCTATAATGACTTCAACCACAACAAACACTTATAATAATAATAGCCTTTAAACACAGAACAGAAGAGTATGTGTGAGAAAAGCATAAAAGGTGTGACTGTAAAAAGATAGATTTGTCAGGATCGTTCCAGGTGACGCGTCGCTGCCTATTTCCTAAGGGATATAGTGACTATATGAATGTATGTAATAACCACAAGTAATCCTCCATCACTAATATGTAATAAACGCTTGATAACTTACGATCTTTTGACCCTATCGCCTCGTTAAAAAACCAGCCCATTCATAATGTCATCCATTTTGTAATAAGTACATGAAATCATTCGACTCAGTAGTTGCATTTACACATGAGAGGCTTTCGATGCTTAATCCGATCAGAGGCTTCGCATCGCTGCATCCGATGTGGCCATATCAAAAAGGTCATACATACAGCTTCATGTAAAGAATTTCAATATGTTTTTAATCCCTTTATAATATAATAATAATCATACATTATTACTCCAATTGAACGTGCACCTTGCTAAACATTTAAGACTTGTGTTAAGGGTACTAGTTAACGTAAATTTAAGATATATACTTATTACATATACATATAATCAACGACCACACTAGAAAATAGGAGAAAAGCGTAGTTCTTTAGTTTGCCTCTACCGAAAATCGAACCCGGCACTTCACGATTAGCGTTCCGGCGGCACCACGCACCACGTAGGCTTTCGAAGACTTTATAGACTATAAGAGTGATTTTATATACTTCTAGGTATATGATTTAATAGTAAACCTCTCTACCGTAGTTTCAACAATCATTGCATGATTTCATTTCCTTGCACTTCCTATTTAAGAAATAAAAATAATCCCCGTTACGTTTTAACGCTTCTTATGTAAATTTGACATTTCGCGAAAAGATAACTAGTTAATTTATACACTGGTCCCAGACTAACAAACTTTAGACTAGTTAGTCGAGCTATATATATACACTTACTCATGCTTTTAATATCTAGAAACAAAAACGCCTTCTTGAGTGATCTTTTTCTTTATTCACCTATTAGATTTTTTCATACATGATCCTGAGAAGATAGGTATTATTTAACAAGATTTACCAGCAAATAATAAACTTCAACATTTATCTTTTCTTGTAGAATTTGCGCTCTACAACGTAATATAGCCGCCATAAAATTGTCCCTCTTAACAAAGACTTCATTCGCAACTTCATCTGACAAGTGACAGTTTCCCTAAGTGTCATCTGTCAGAGAAACGTCAAGGACACTCCGTTGGCCCGAGAGCTGTCAACGACTGTTCCTAACTGCACTGGAAACCATTTGAGACGGGTCCTGATAGAAATATCATGTTGGCAGAACTTGACTGATCTCTTTAGTTGGTCAAATAATCTGTGGTTCAACTTATGATGGTTGCACTTTGCACTTATGTGTTTTTTCTTAAGAAGAAGACTGTAATACATTTGTTTTGTACGAAAATCGGGATGTACCATCGGAATAGTATCTATAGAGACAAAAGCCTTCAACCACATATCTATACATACATATAGAAATAATTTCACGTCCCTTAATTCCTTTCGGGGTAAACAGAATCTTGGAGTCACGATAATATCTTCTAGGTCATTTTTAGCATGAATATTCATTTGACGATGTTACGATGT
Source organism: Leucoptera coffeella (assembly GCA_030578115.1). Lineage (NCBI taxonomy): Eukaryota > Metazoa > Arthropoda > Insecta > Lepidoptera > Lyonetiidae > Leucoptera > Leucoptera coffeella. Next base: position 4,292 of record JAMBLF010001035.1, read on the forward strand.
TATTTGGAACTTTGGTGACAGGTTGCTAGCCCAGGTCAAATTAATTCCATTAACACCTAGTCTCTGTAGCCTCCAACGGCATGCTAGGAAGAACGACAGTTAGTTAGGATATTGATTACCAGTCACCTACATTTGATATAATGCAATACAAACACTTATCTCTATATTTCTGATTCTAACCGCTATATAACGCATCAATTTATTAATGAAATTAATAGCGAAAATTTACATTTTTTACCCTTTACATTTACTACTTTATGTTACATTCTAAATTAATGATAAAATTATTATTAAACTCCAAATATTTGAGTTCAAGCCTAAACAATCTGAACAAAACTTTACCTTTATTAGATTAATTTAGTTCAATATATTATGTTATTAATTAAGTTGGGATTACTACGAATATCTCGTAGCAACATTTGCAGTATAATCAAAGCTTGCCAGTTATAGACTTTATCTATTTTGTCAACCTCGCTGCGAATCATTCTTCATTTACTATTTTCGACTTCTAGTTCAGTCACAATCACACCCATATTCGTTGACAATGTGGTCAATACAATAAGTTTTAAGCCAGTTTTTATGACATTTAGCTGCCATTTTATAGAGAATCGTATGAGATTGTAACCACCTTTTCAATCCACTAGGATAATAATAACGATGACAATGCTTCATTTATTATTCGTTAAATAAGATATGTTGTATTGAATAACAATTATAATACGAGTAGTATATGTAGGTGAAGTAGAAGGGCGGTTACGTAGGAGCCGACCCAAAAGGACATATGATAGTCACATAGACACCATATTGAAATAGGGTTTCGTTAGAAGTACCTATAACCGTAATGAAGCGAAAGTGGTTTGTCAGAATCGGGACAGATGGGTATCCGTGATCTCTACCTAACCCTCTACTGGGAATCACGGATGATGTATATGTATGTACTAAGCGTAGTTCATTCAAAAGCTTGTATTAATAGCAAATGCCGATAATAAACCCACATCCAGAGTAACTTTGTTAGGCAAAACTACAAAGCCGCATTCACACTGCCGCTCTAATTGTGAACAGACTAGATATTATTTGTTCTACGCAAACGGAGCGCCGACTTTGTCATTGAGGAGGGAGCTTTACAATTTCTGATACGAGTCTGTGGCATTGTATTTGCTGACGGTGTAAATTCACTTATTCTAAATTTACACATGCCTCACGACTTGTGTATACACGCTCCCTTTTTTATTGTGGTGGAGTAGTCAGAGGCTTGAGTGCCCATCTTCGAAATATCGCAGGCATTTTAGGTATGGGTCACTCTAAGCCCGCGTTTCACAAGATAGACAGCACCCAAAGTGATAGGTAGTTAAACTTATCGCCGTTTATATGCACTGGATAACCTAAACTACCTACTTGTAAATCATGTACGAAATGAAAAACACATTTCTATCATAGGTACATACCAGAGCCGGGATTCGAAACTAGTATCGTTCTCATAAGATGGGCATGAATATATACTGGTAGTGTACATAACTTTAAGACGACGTAATTTCTCCCGGTACAAATTTAGCATTGTCATCGAAATTGTGATGACATTAATGTTGGATTGGATTGACTAGTTGCCAGTCCATCAACCAATAAATTCAATTAGTTGCTCATTCTTAGTAGCTAGTTATAATAGCCGTGATAGATAAATACATATACCTATAGTATATATTATCAAAGAACAGACAGACAGAAAAGCAGAAGAAAAACGTATTTTTCAACTCTGCCTCACCCAGGAATCGAACCCGAGACCTCACAAATAGCGTTGAAGTGGTCAAACGATAGCGCCACGGAGGTTGTATTCGTCAATATAAAAATAAGAGAATACAGGCTATTTTGATAAATTGTTTTCACTTACCGACAAATGCCATAACTTATAAACTAACATTAACAAATTAGAAATGAAAGTAGTCTAATAAGCTTAATACAATAGATCCTAAGCCACAAATAAAGTTTCACATCCATCAACACAGAAAAGCAATTTGACTAAAACCAAACAAATTTCATCAATTATGATGATGTCATGGCACGAAGGGTGTAATACAGATTTTAGATAATTTCATGGATTACTTTAGTTTTATTTTTAACCTATAATTGTAATAGATTTGATAATTCAATCAATTTAAAGAGTTTTTTATAGTTTTTAGTTCTATGAGAAAGAACGTATGTTATTAAATAAGTCTACGTACTTTCAACCTGAATAGTAGTCATATTAGCTTAAAACCTGATTATTATATAAATCAAAATTTGAAATATGCACTGAAGTTACAGCTAGCATTATAAATCATACAATCAATATAATAAATATCTCAGACATTTTTTCTCAATGAAAAAAAATTTATTTACCTAAATGACGTTTAAATAAATCTTGATAATTGATCCTTATGACGTCAATTGATTGTCTCACTTGACAGCTGACCAATCGATTCTAATTTTGATTTACTATCGCTCGTAAAATTAAAAATGAAGTAGTTACTCCGTTTTCCCGATACCCGCGCTGAATCTAAAGCGAAGTGATCGTATCACATTATGTTTTACAGCCATTTCCTCAATAAACTTAGTTGCCGACTATTTGCTCGACTCGAAAACGTTTTGTATCAACGGGAAAACCTTTTTGGTGGAACATTTCGACCGGTCTCGAAGTTTTTACGTTAATTTGATGTGTGGGGCCTACCAAAAAGTTTTCTTTGTTAGACCGGAACTCATTGAATAGAATCCGTATTTTAGCGGAATAGATATTCACGTAGCTTTGATCATGCTCTAAATAAAAGTAGGAATGGGCACAGGAATACGATTCTATTCATACATACATATCATACACGCTTGCCTACACAAAGATAGCCAGAGACCATAAATTTCTAATTTTCGCGACACTGGAAGAGCTTTCGATTCATTGATATCTACACAACTTCGCATACATAAAATAAAAGTCTTAATAGTATCTTTGTATGAAATCATTTTTAAATAATGACTAATGTTTTTTTTTAATATTGCTACCATAAATACGGACAACTACCACTTCAAAACCAAAGAAAAAATATTAAAAGAAACTATTCTGCTGGATAGCTGTACAATTAGTTTAAACTATAACTGTAATAATACAGCTCATTGAAATAGGATATTAAATTCTTTATTTAGCCAACAATATTAAAACTGTAAAAAAGAGATTATTACGCTTAACTTCTCCACTAACCCTTGGGAAAATGTAAATAAATAATAAATTAATTGGAAGGATGAATTTATGCTCCTAAGAGATGGGAAACCCTTTAAATAACTCTCAATCACCCTGAAGGGTATTTAAGCCCCCGAAATCGAACAGACAACGTTTATAAATTAAATGTTTATGAGTAAAGGTGTTCTTTTTTTGTTTAGTAGCTCTTGTAACAATGTATCTTGTATACTGTTTAAAAGCTAGACACTACGTATTGAAACAAACGCGTAGTTTATTTTCAATCTTGCTAGCATTGCAAATAAAAACATTAATAAAATGCCATAATGGTATTCCGAAGTAGATAGCGCAATAACTCATACCGACTATAAACGATTAGTGCGGCATCTGGTCAGCATTTCCCTCGGCTCAGACACCTTCTGAAAGGTGGTTGATTAACAGTGCTGTAAACGTTGGCCGCTGACTGATTCACGACCCTTACGGTTTGGATTAGATGCGGAGCGTTTTTCACGCGTTTTCTCAGAACTCTAACCGTTAAAAGTTTCCGTCTATATTTACATTGCAAACATAGAATCGTCTGCCAAAATTTTCCCACTGAGGAACAAATGGTCGACGCAAGTCGCGGGTATATTTAGCCAGAGTTGAACGGTCGGCGTAGCACTGACCCGCTTTCCGAGGTATGCTGACATTACTGGACAACTGTCTCTGCTCTGACGCACCATTACTCTGCGTACCAGACTTGTACCACTTAGTGCGAAGATATAATTCATTTACTTTGAATTCATTGTATTTTAAGACGCGACAATGTGTCTTGCTAAAGATACAATTTGTAGATGCAGAAAATTATAAAATTAATAACTGATAAACAATAAAAACCATAAACCCACAAACAAAATTTAAACTTCCACAATCCATTTAAGTTTCATCACTCAGTATTCATCACACCGTCCCTAACGACCATGACTCAGCAAAACACACAAAGGGAACTATCCACTGACCTCCTTTCTGCGTGATATTGAAGGTGCGAAGTCTGTAGGAGTCTTCATCGGGTTCTTCCTCCGGAGGGGGCGCCCTGGGCACCTCCAGGAAGGCGTTGGACCTCCTTGGTTGGGAGTGAGCTGGTGGCCTCCTCCTCGCCGAGGCCTGTCTCCGCACTTGCGGCGGGGTTTCCGCCTCCGCCAGCCGCGGCTCCGAGCTGTACCTCGCGCGGGTTTCCCTGTCCAACTGTTGCTGCTGCTGCTGCCGCCGGTGCCTCACTGACCGGGCTCCAGTGAGCCTGGCTGACTGACTCCTGGCCGCTGGTCTCCGTCGCGGGGCGGGCGTCGTGGCCTCAGGAGTGGCCAGGGCCTCCATACTCGCCGAAGCCGGCGCGCATATCGATTGCGACCGCTTCGTACGTCCGTCCGACGCCATGGCTCGCGGGATACTGAAATTACTGAACTTTCCCCTCCCCCCGGCACTTGTTGCTTGCTCTCCCGTAATCCGTAATATTTATTAAGCGCTCACCCAATGAAGGAACGTCTTTCCACTTTGGCATCTAGCCCCTTTCGATTTTAATTGCCTCCGATGCGACTACGAACAATTAACTCTGATGGAGGGCAGCTTCTAGATGGGAGTAGGCTCTATTCAGCGGCTGAGCGGATTAATACAGCGCTGCTAAGCTGTTTTTTAAAGGTATTATAAATTTATACTAACGTTTATATCTACGAAGATGTTAATATACTTTTAATATGTTTATCACAGTTGTATAGTAGAAGTAGATTGGTGGAAAGGGAAAATATAGTCGAAATCTGTATCCTTTTGTAAGCTCATTTGTACGTGCTTGCAGACTCATGTTAGACAGTAACCAACACTTGAAAAGTGGATTTCACACATACATAGACTTTCACGAGTATTAAATATTCGGATCACGTGTCTTTCTCCGCAATTACGAAATAGTTCACTTATAGTCACGCCCAAACTGCTTTTTTACCAGATAGTTTTTAAATCAACGTGACAGTTATTTCATGTCACAATTTTAAGGTTCTGAAAGTGAAACGAGTCAAAACGATAACATAATCTCTATCTACACCGAAACGGGTTACAATTTTATTATTTAAATCCATTTCAATCACTTGAGTGGTAGCGTGATGGACTAGCAGTCAAACATTAAAAGGGACTGTCTAAAAGAGTAATTAATAACTCATCAGGGCCTATCAAAAATCAAATACACTTAGAACCCAATAATTAGAGTGTCAGTCAATATAAACACGCGAACGCTCATAAAATATTCATTGATCTATACGTAATATTACGTAAGCTATCAGAATATACGTAAATTGACGGAATCGGAATATTTATCGTGTTAACTTTTATGTGCCTTGCTAGTTTGAGACGTAAAAAGAATTCTACCTAGCTACCTATCTTCTCGATGTGTCGTAGTAGGCTACTACGAGACTAGGGATGAGTGGAATTATTTTCGGCGATGGGTTAGCAACCTTTGACTAATGATTTATATCGATAAGAACAGAGTCCCGATATTATTGTCAAAATTAATCGAAGATATGTATTTTATTATAAATAGTCGTTAATTAAGTACCTGTTTATCCCGAACGGCATTAAGGGACTTGCTTGTATTGTATGTGATTGCGAAGGGAGTAACTTATACCGCAATCAAGTACATAATATCCACCTAAAAAGGACATAGCTTGCCTAATACATTTCATTAGCTCCTAGCCGCTTAGTCGCTTACTACGACATTCCGAGATGAAAACCATTATTTTATCATTCTTGATTTAAATCCCCTACTAGCATGGACCACAGTAACACGGTAAATGAACCGGAGATATTATATACGTTGTAAATACTTAATAATAATAACTTTATTGACACAGAAAAAACACAATACACAGGTGGACACAAAAGTAAATTACACGCCAAACATTACAACATTATATAGAGCAGTGGTTCTGCCCATCCGAGTGTCCCAAAGAGGACACGTGTTGATGGGGTGCGTATGCGACATGTATGTAACATGTTTGTGTTTCATTTTGGTTTTGGTAAAAAGTGGGTTCCGAGTGTCAAAAGATCATCACAATGACCACATAGTGAACACACCTAATATTTATGTATATTCTACATAATTATTCACGCTTTTACGTCGTCAAATAGATAGGCAAAGACTATCGATCGTCATCTAGATCCTGCCAAATCTCTCTTGCATCAATCACACCCATCTCATACATGCTCTTCTGTTATTCACACTACGTACACCCGCCCTGAGAAGAATGTCTCCAATTTGTTCTGTATAAGTTATACGAGGCTTATCACACCCAACTCTACCTTCCACTTTGGCTTTATAGATTCCTTTAGTGTGTTTTTTATATGAACACCCAACCTCTGACAACCCTACAAGGGCTGTAACCATGTGTTACAGAGTTAAGGGATCCAAGATAAACAGGATAGCCCTTATACAAGACAAGGGATTAGGACCTAAGCCCATCGACCAATTATAGCTTATCGTAGTACGAATAAGGACCCCAGATTTATGTCCAGATTAAGAGGCTTATTAATTATTGGAAAGTTACATAAGCAGGATATGGGGATGACTTATGTACATGTATCTATTTATTAGGATAATTGAATGGTCTTTAGTTTATTGGGACTTATATATTTCAACTAGATGCGACCTTTCTACAGGTTTAATAGATATACAGCAGCGTTCTTTTTAGAGGTTTAGTAGGTAAGTATTTTTAATCATGACAAGCTTCGATTATCAATATTACATTTAATAAAAGTATGTACTTTCAATATTAGATCTGTCTAACGCTTACGAGAATATAAACGTAAGTTATTACACCTAGGACTATTTTCTATCAATGACTATTTCTTTGTAACTTTTTTTATTAATTTACCATCACAGTCCCAACAATTATGTTGGAAGTGACCGAATAAATTTATTTTCAAGGATTTACATACTTACCTGCATATATTCACGCCTCCAAGTCCCGAACAGGATAGACAATGACAATTAATCGCCGCCTGGAACAATACTGTCAAACCTCTCTTGTTTATCTCACACCCATTACCCTTCCCATACACGCTCTTCTGTTATTCAGGCTACGTACACGCCTTAATTTGTTTATCAGAAAAATAATGATCCCTATATTCTTTGTACCTCGAAAGTGTTTAAGCATTAAGTGTATAGCCAGCCAGTAAAAGCCCAGCTTGCAGAGCCGGGTGATTTAGCGTGTGAATTTCTTCGTAGTTATTTAATTTTTATTTATGTTTTATTATTTTATTTTGTAATTTGTTTTTTTGTATCTTTATATGGGCGATTGGGCTTGAAATAATTGATTATTTTTATCATACATAAAGTTGTTAGATCATCCATAAAAGCTTTAACCACGAACCGTAACTCTTTTTTCTAGCAATAAGTGACTCCATTTCATATAGAGTCAAACAACAGAACTCCTACTAACTCTGTTAAAAGTGGAAAGCACTTGGAAAGGCGAATAGCCATCAATTCACAAAGGATGGTACAATTTCATTAGTTTTTTGAGAGACACAGACTCAATATTTCTCTACAGAGTACTATTGAGTTTGAATATTGTAACGTGCATCACATCGCAACGCAGTGAGTATAGTTTTTATAGATGAACGCTTTCAAGTGATATTTAGGAACATAAGAGACTTTATTTCCCTTACTAATCCAGGACGTAAAAAGAATGCTTACTAGCTACCGTTCTTCCCGGCATGTCGTAGGAGGCGACTAAGGGACTAGTCATCAATTGAACCTATTGGGATATTATATCTAAAGAGTTTATAGTCGAGAAGATCGCTAATTTCGTTTGAAGAATGCGGCGAAAAACCTACATAATACGGAATATTAAGATTATCTGAGTGTGTGATGTAAAATCAATTAGGGACACCGTTAACATTGTCCGGAATTCTTATTCTTTGTAATAAGTAGAAAAAATCAGATATAGAGTGGCTGTCTTACAACAATGACTTATACATTATTAAGACACAAAAAGGAAATTAAAGGGTTCCAAGGTCTTTTGGTTTAATATTCCTTTGTCATCGTTAAATGTGGCAACCTATACATATCGCGTTGAATACATACATACATATACTATAGGTATGTAAAAAAAAGAATGAACGCACTAAATTGAATAGATCACCTTTTTCCCGATATTGGCATACCAGTCTCGCTTTATTCATGGAACACGGAATAGTTTTGAATACCTTACCATTGTTTCATACTTTTCATATGGGTACTGTAGTATTACCTATATTATCTGTGACCGAGTACTTATATGTTCTTCATTGGTGTCTATTTATATAACAGTTATATGTAAACCGTTATGTATGCATTGTTTTACTTTTGCTGGATTACTGGAATAGATTGCCACATATAACCAACACATCACCTCACACATCAAAATATTCCATTTAAAGCATACAACATAATTTAAGTACAATGAAAGAACGATGTAGGTTCAATAATTTTGTACTAATGTACTGTAGTATTATATTATCTGTGATATGGGTATCTACGTACATCATACTTATTATTAATATATTAATAGAGAAAATATTGAAAAAGGGTGACGTGACGACGAGGTTTAAGGATCAGAGATCACAAAATCTCGTTTGTTTCGATGGTCGTAAACCACTTCATTGACTCATTACACAACATATTAGCAGGCCCCTAATATAAGTATAGTATTAGTAGTATACGATAGTGACTTTACTTTATAGTATAAAACAAAGTCGCTTTCTTTGTCCCTGTCCCTTTGTATGCTTAAATCTTTGAAACTACGCAACGGATTTTGATGCAGATTTTTTTAATAGATAGAGTGATTCAAGAGGAAGGTTTATATGTATTATAACATGCATTGAATAGTGGAGTAGGCTATATATTTTATACACGTGCAAAGCCGGAGCGGGTCGCTAGTTTATTATAATAATTAGTGATGGAATCAATTGGGCGACGCGCTAGTAACCTGTCATCAATATTCCGTATGACATCACAGCCCCAATATTTTATACTCAAAAGTGACCTAGGAGGCATAAAATCTCCGAGGCTCTGCCCACTCCAAAGGGATTAAAGGAAGTGAAAAAATATGTATATACGTACTGAAATAGTGTGTGACGAAAAAAAATAGCAAAGATTGACGTTCTTATTATTACCTACAGACCATATCAATTTATCACCAGAATAAATTGACGAACAAAACCGCAGTTTATAGCTAGTCTATAACTGATAAAACAAATCATTAAGCAGCTATTGATTCGCGAATTTATCACTTTAATTGTTTTATTGTTATATTTACAACCATTGTGATTATTTTTATTTTAATGCTGCGTATATATGTGTATCATTATTTGGATAATTTACGCAGCCGGCTCGTTGGTCTAGGGGTATGATTTTCGCTTAGGGTGCGAGAGGTCCCGGGTTCAAATCCCGGACGAGCCCAAATCTCTTTTTGGCTCATAGAAAAACGAATACACATTATGATGGTATGTAAATAGACAAAATATGGATGTTTTTTAATTAGATAGAAAACTAGATATATAGGCATACATTCATATTCTTAGGACTACCTTTGGGAGAAAAGATAATAGACAAAGACACACGCATTCACGACCATTAACCCTTACGGGGTAATCAGAGGTTCAGGTTTCCATTTCCGCGATTGAGAAGGTAGTAATTCTATGGACACCTCGAACCCACGCGTTGACCAGATTGTCAGTACTTAATATGACAGGTGTTAAGCCATGTCTTCATTCACTATACTTCGGTCACTATGTTTTCCCTCACCATATAATTCGATGCATTTCGTAAATGTATTTTTATTACGAAAATGTACATAGAATGCATTAAACTTCATTTCCATGGGTACATGCTAAAGTGGGATTTTTATTATAGTTATCTTAAATATTTACATGTATGAATATTATACTTGGAATCTCTGATTTCATTTCAGAAAGTATAAATCTGGTTACAAAGGAATATATTTTATGCAGGTAAGTCTCACTGTCTATTGGGTATCGGCTATCTGATAAATAATTGGCTTTTAGCCATCAGAGCTTCATAATCACTTCAGCAGTTTATTAAGCCTCTGTCTACCCTAAAAGGGTTAACGAACATGGCATGAATACTGTACAATCATACCATTTTTTATATAATATTTTCCAAGTATTATGGATCTATAAAGAAATGACCAGTGCTTTACAAAATACTTTTCTAACATCAAATAGTTAACAATATTCAGGACCATAAAAAAATAAAGTAAAAAACAACTTGAAATATTAATAACAATATAATTAAAACATCTACATACTAAAACCTAATTATTATTGCTAACCTATAAAATTACTTTTTTTTTATTAAATTCCAGCCCTTAGGCTTGAGTCTATTCTTGATTATATTTTGTCTCTCTTCCTCTTTAGCTCTCAACATCTCGCTCTCTCTGTTCTTTGCAAATTCAAGTTCTTGTACAAACTCAACTATTTTATGAGCATACTCTCTCTGTTTCTCCATTCTTTTTCTTTGTTTATTCTGTGGAAAAAAGAAATATTATTGTTGAAAAAGTTTGTTACTGGAATGGTATTATTTTATATATTATCTAGTCTGCAAATGGCAAATAAAATTTATGACTTTACATATGAAATATTATAAAATAAATATAACACATTAGAATCTAGAAGAGGGCATCTAATTTGTAAAATGGCTAGGTACTTTGAGACATGTATTTTCCTCATGTTAGTGATATGTGCATTAACTGATTTACTCTTGTTTTTGTTTTAGCTGGTTACCATTTTTCAGCTGTTTTCAGGAGGAAGTAAACCCAGCACAATGTAAACAGACAATGTAATGCAGAATTTCTCAATAAATAATAGCGTAGAATTAATAACTTACAAGTAAAGGCGTAGGTCTACCGTCCAGATATGTGTAATCAGGACCATCAGTTAGGAACCCTTCAGCATTGCGGTTAATGGGTAAGCCTTGCTCCATGCGCCAACTCTTCAAATTGAGAGCCGGGGAACAACTGAAGCATCTTGTTACTGAAACAGAGATGCAAGAAATTTAAATATAGTGTTTATAGATATACATAACACAAGCCGTTTCTCTACAGAGTGCTAGATAGAGATCACAGTTTTCCACCTGTCCTAATTCTGACAAACCACTTTCACTGTATGACACTCAAGCACCTCCTAATCCTAAATCTTTTTCTGTTCTACCAAGCACAGAACCCTAGAGACATAATATATCCTAAATCACCTTTATAATAATTTAGTTTCAAATATGGCGGTACGCAGAATGTCACACATTATTATTATTACTATAGCTAAAGTTCCTCAATCCAACCACTCATGTTGATAGTGCATCATGATCAGGGTTGTAACGGTCTCAATATAGAATGCTTGTAAGTTTGCTAACCCAACTCCCTAGCTGGAATACTAAGATCTATAAAATGACTAGATTCTAACTAAGATATATTTCAAGAATGAATATTTTATTATGGTTGGGTTCTTCAGAATAGAACTTTTAATAGAAGACCTGAAGTAAAAGAGCTAGTTATAAACGATACTTTAATGGACAGTACATAAAATCTATATTTTAATTCCTTACCATTGATTTGGGACTTTACGCAGTAATTTATAAAGCGATTCATAACTTGTTCCTTTTTATAAAAATTTATAACTAACGAAATACTATTTTAAATTAAAGCAAGTTAATTTTATTCTAGTTATTTTTAATTCACATAAACATTTTTAGGTTAGATAATATATTTTTCAATTGAATGCTCTGCACTTTGAAACACACTTTGTGTAAAAAAAGTTGTGCGAGTTAAATAAATTGGGAATTAAAGCATTGTTTTATACAATCGGCAGCATATTAGAAAAACGCTGGTACTGTATGTCAATAGGTTAAATAAGGATGAACAATATAATTGAAGTACAATATTGTTTAGAAACTGTGTAGTGATTATTTTAATAATGCAGATAAATACACTCCACACTAATAAATTTCAGCACACTCATGAATTATAATAATTATTATAACAAGAATCAAGTAGTAAGACCAAATTATTCTAAGTCTAAGTTAGTAAATATTAATAGTGGACTTAAGTAGGTTCTTTTAATGATTATAGAACCAAAAATATATTATTGATAGGTATTCTAATTATATAAATCCATGGCTTATCTTATTACTTGATATAGTCTGGCTAACGAAAGTAGATACTGAAAAAGCGCGGCAAATTTAAAATATATTAGCATTGCAACCCTAAAATAAAAAGGAAAGGCGGAACAACTCACTTTGATACTTTGACTTTTATTTTGATTTTACTAGTGGATGCTTCCAATTTCGTCCGCGTTATGACGTGATTAAAAGTAGCTTATATAACTTGTAATCTCTTTATTAACTCCATACCAAACATCACACGCATACGTCACTCCATTGTAGCGTATTAAAGGAACAAAAAGAAGAAACAAAAAATAACTAAAACGAATATGAACTTACTTAATTAAAATAAAATAATATCAAGACATTTTGACCGTACTAACATAACCTAACTATACGCAAGTCAACCATAAAGAAACGTCAACAACACGCCATCTTCGGCGTCAGAAATAGGAATACCATACACTGATTCTGATTTTACCAAATTTTTCGGAAAACAGATACAAATTAATTTTCTTTAAAATAAAATTGCCAAGTTTTTCTCTACCTAATGAGTCAAGATATAGTGTATCTAATTACTTAAGCTATTTATTAGACCAACGTAAGGCTTAGTGTAGCTTTTGAAATGATCTAACACGTACATACGAAACTTATTTTCGATTAACACAATTTCAGCACACGTACGAATTTTTAAAACTCATTTAATAAAATGTTTAATGAGTTTGTTGTAAAAATTGCCTTTTCGCAATAAATTGTTCCTAAATACTTTCTACTTAAAATACCCCAAATTGTAGGGTAATCCGATCCGATGGTAGTAACACTTTAGTGTTGTCATATAAAAAGTTTGCAAAATCATCCAGTATCTACTTTCGTTAGCCAGACTATATACTTGTTTTATTATAACAATTGTGAGTACATCACTAGAATCATCCATTGACATCCCTAATATTTTGACAGTCGTGACATTACCCAACCAGAAGATTCTGTTTCTGTTTTCACCGAGTGCTTTATAGTGGTATTTTATCTAAACAACTTAGAACAGTGATTAAACGGCGTTGTTTCGTGAATAAACCTCAAGTGATACTGCATTGTGATTATTCAAGACCGCGTGTGGGATTAAGTTTCGAGGTAATGTCGTATTTACTTTATTCTTCATTAATTTGCGTATATCTAATACGATCGATATAAAAATTACGCCATTATTTTGGTCTGGCTGAAATCAACACATTCCCAGCTCTTTGTTCTACAATATAAACTTATAAAAAGTTATATAATTACTACCAGAGGGCAAAATGTTTTGTATCTAGTATTAAATATTTTCCTTGTATGATTACTCATTCAAATGTATGATTACCTACTTACACCATCAGAGAAAGTTGCTGATAATATTCTAGCATATGTTTGCGTCATACATCAATCATCGCCCGATTCGTATATAGATTTACAAGTAATTGTTTACATTTAGGATAGATAGTCAATCTTCATTGTATATTATAAGATTAGTGACAGATTAGGTTAGGTGCTTCATACCTATCAAAACATTTATTGTAAGAAGTACAATTTTATACCTATTTAAAAGCTTCAATAAGTAAAAGTAGTATGAGAACTGTATCAACAGTGTTAGTAAACCTATGAATATTTATTATGAACAGGTGGTTGATTAAAAACATGAACTTTAGTAATTCATGATCAGACACTTATGACATTTTCGTTATCTTCATAGTGAATTTAATTTATAGCATCAGTATAAATAAATTACTATGTTATGCTCTCAACAAATTGATAATTCAACTAGTAATTAACTTGGTACCTCAGATAATGACTGAGTTTGACTTACAATTGAAAGAAATTATTCCATTTCATAAGATTTAATTTGTTTACTAAATGGTACTGGTTATAATAAAGAATGTGTATTAATGTGCTTTTAACATGATAATGATCAATTTGATTGATAAAAAGATTCTTGCACCAAAATTGTTTTTATTGCAACATACAAGCATAACTTATGCTAACAAGTTAGTTATTACAAATATATTTAACTTAACAGTCTTTATCTCTTGATCAGAACTTTGCATGGCCATCTTTTTACTTTCACCTGCATTAATATATTACTGTTAAAACTAGTTAATGTTTATGCTACTCAGTGATTATTCTAGAAAGATAAAAAAAGGTATCTAGTACTATTATATTAGTTAAGGTTAGGAATTTATATATCCCAGAATTAAAGTTAACATATTACTACACACTTCATACTTCCTTTCACTACTACATATTTCAGATAAGTCAATCCATTTATGACATACTTAATCAGTGTAAAATATCCTATTCAAATACTAGATTAACATGAGATTATAACCATAATGCTAATGAAATTTCTCGTGCAAGAACTTAACCTATTGTAAACATGCAACTCATGTGATGTTTTCTAGAAAAAGAATGTGTGTAACATTTGTAGTGGTTCTTATCTCGTAAATCTCTGATCTTATCTCTTGTGTGAGATATAAATAAGTGCAGGTCAATGTATTATATTACTGTTTTTGGGAATTATAAACGTATTAGTCATAAAACTCGTTATATATTTTAATCTGTTTCCTCAACATATTTTGTGACATAGTTAAAATAAATAAATAAAAAATTTCACATAGTTTGGCAAATTTTTAAGTTATTTTATGACTTATTATTTGTGATCAAGGTTAAAATCTCTGCAGGTATGTTCTAAAGGAAATGTAGCAGTATTAGTTATTAGATTAGTATTATGATTTAGGGTACAGTTAGTGTTTCCTGATCAGTACACTGTAACACATATATTAATGAAATATTTAACTAATTTGATCCAATGAAATGAAAGACTTGTTACTTTTTTCCTGATCATTCAGATGTCCATACCTTTATATAATACGGTAATTTTCTTTCCAGGGTTTTCCTTCAAGAAACGCAACTGTAAGTTACCAAAACGGATTCAGACAAGTTAAGCTCAAACGAGCATCCGAACTACAACACAATGTGTACGTATCTCTTTTAATAACTTTCGTTTTATTTTACGGTGCGGCAGGAAATATAGAAGATGTGGCCATCATCAGGCGGAGTGTATCCAGCAGGTTTTTATCATTTTCCGTGACCTGTCATCATGTTACTGTGCACTAACTTGATAAAACAATGTGATAAGTGGCTTACGTATGGTTGGGTGTAGAGATAATAGTGATTTATCAAGTGCTTAAATATTACTCATTATTTTGGTGTTGCATTTAGTTTGTAATTGTATTTGTGGTGGTTGTGTTTGAAATGACAGGTGAAAATTTTTCTGTTTATTGCATACAGTTCTTTAATATTGTCAGTTTAATAAGTTACAAAATTAATAATCATTTTAATTAGATGTGTTTTATATGTGATGTTACAAGTATCTATAACGCAGAGTGTGTATGAATAGGTTATGAGTGTCATTGAAGTGAAAGTGGTTTGTCAGGATCGGGACAGATGGGAATCGAGATCTCTGCCTACTGTGTATGCATGTATTGTTAAATGTTTCAAATAAAATCAATAAAACATTTGCGTGAAGTCCAAAGTTGACTCACTAATACTTAAATATTTTTGATTGTGGCTTGATATGTTTTTTCATATCTGTGACTCATTCAAAACAAAAGTTTGAAAGGAATGAATAGTCAGTATCTTATTTTACAACAATCATATTTTATGAAGATAATACATTAATTTAACTAGAATGTTTTCTGTTTCATTTTAAGCATTGATAAATCATTATTATTAAATCCTACACTGTTAAATTGTCAATAATAGTATAAAGTCCGAATTTATATTAATTTGTAATTAATATTTGTAATACCAGCACAATGTCATAGCACCTTTTATATTTCCTGCTTCATACATTTGCAAAAACATTTGTATTGTAACTGATACATACCACACCAAAATATACATATATCATACAATCAGAATTAAATGTTATCACTATACACATATCATAACATCACTTTTAAATGGTAAGCTACCACCTACTATATTATGGCATTGTAGGTAGTAAATTAGATTATTATAATTATCAATCAATCAATCAATCAGCCTATGACAGTCCACTGCTGGACGTAGGCCTCCCCAAGGTAACGCCACAAAACACGATCACTCGTGGCCCTCAGCCAACCACTACCAGCGACCCTTTTCAGGTCATCAGTCCATCTGGTCCATCTTATAATTATACTTCAAAAGAAAACTGATATTAAATTAGTACAACCAAATTCATACATCTTTGCAAGCTTCAACGCATTGTGTACATAAACATCGTGAAAGACATCTGTTATGTTTAAGGAATAGATTGCCATGAATAGATACAATTTATTGTTAATACAAATATTTTTTACTCAAAAATTTTTGATTTGACATTGGTAAAACAACTCTAATATAGGAAAAAACGGATTCTAAATTCAAATGTAAATTTCTTTAATTATAGAATAGTTTACATACTGTAATTTACTTATTGCTCATTTTGTCTTTAGTATACAAGTACCTTTAGTATTCAGAGTTCAAGGCGGTCATATTAGCACCATGCAGTTTCATAGTTAGACACTTGAGACCGACTGCTTAATACTCTAGTCAATGTTTATGTCTGTAGTATTCAATAGTGTTTGGGTGCGCACGCAAAAAGAAATAAAAACAGATGTGACTTTGAAAAACTTATTTCCAAAAGATAATATATGCATTCAATATTGTTTACACATACCTACTTGTATGAATGAAACTGTCTCTGCATATATATGTTTTAAATAAGATATGACTTTATCCATTATCCACTTAAATAATTATATCCAGTATTATGACATCATAAACAGGAGATTACGACCTTGGACCAATTTAGCACAAAGCATACATCGGTGAAGGGCTATGCACTCAATCCTTGAAATATTATTAATATAAGAGATGATTAATAAACTAGAGGTTATTGGATTCTATTCGGCGTTAGGCTGGCAAACTGTCTCCAATGCTACATATAATATCAAAACCCCAATATGCGACTGCGACTAAGTGAAATAGGGGATATTATTGTGTGTCAGTGGATAAATTATCACATACTGTTTAATGCTGCATAGTTATCTTTAATTCTAATCTTTCTAAGTAAGTCGAGTTGGCATAATGACCTAAATAATTACAATTGAGGAATGAGAACATACAGACTTTCAAGGACACAACTAAGAGATAAACGTCACGACTTTACAGAACCAGGGTACTCAGAAGCTTGAGTGATACCAGAAACCATTCTAAAGTATTTTTTATCTTGTCTTTATCAAGAATTGTTTATATAATTCTCAAGAAATTTCTAATTATTTCGTGCCTTATGTGTCCATCATTATGGATATTATAAACTATGAATAGGTGTGAATGACAATTAGTATTATGTTTACCAAAAAAGATAATTACTTGGCGGAAAAACTACTTATAAATTCTTAACAAAACTGTCCCGTGCTAGCTGGGACTTAAATAGAATACTAACTAGCTGCTGTTCTTCCCGGCATGTCGTAGGAGGCGACTAAGGAGGGAGTAGGGCTATATGGAATCAATTGAGCGATGGGCTAGCGACCTATCACTAATGTTCCATATGACATCAAAACCTCAATATTTATGCTAAAAAGTGACCTAGGAGATACTACCTCTCCGAGAAGAACGTAACGTTATATGTATCATACAATATATAGCCCACATTCCATGCACTAAAGAGCTGTGTCCCAGACTAATACGGGAATCTTGTAGGTACGTCCTAATTTTAGCATTAGTAGTGGTCTACTTTAGTCTAGACTAGGTATTACATCATATTCGGACATCGAGAGCTGGGTAGGCCAGTCCTGTGCTAGTCTAGTACTTAGTTTATTGGGCTCCGTGGTTTTAATTAGTCCCCATTGGGATAATTAATGATAACTAACGATCGTTCTGCCAAGCATAAGTGAGAGAGGACTAAACATACAACTTATTAGCGATGGACTAGCAATTAAGAAAGAAAGAAAGAAAAACTTTTTACACTAACATACAAAAACACAAACATGGGAAAAAAAATATGCAAAGAACACCATTGATGCAGTGAAAAGGTGCTGCCTCAGTATACGATGTAGCTAGGCTACATCACTGGTCCTCCGGCAGCACCCATGTTCTATATGCGATCACGACCTAACAATAAATTATTAAAACACGCAACCAAGTAGATGACCCAGAGTTTCTGACTACCTCAACAGGGAAAGGACGTGAATGTTTGTATGTATGAAAGTTAGGTAGTACGTAATGTAGTTTTTAATACCATTAAGTCTCATTTTGCGTAGTTGCGGAATGCTTCACAGGGTTATTGTTGATTGACAATAGCCTGGGAATGAAATGTCATTGTACTTTTATAGTCTGTGACGTAAGACTCGACTAAGGGACATGGAGACGAGTAGTAATTTTTATTGAATAAATAATAGGTCTGTTTCGTGTTTAAAAATAATTCCCTAATGAATGTATTGATTGAAATTATCTTTGTATCTCGGCGATTTCAGAATATGGTACAATTTTTTTTAGTCAATTTAGTTTATTTTCCCACGTTAATTGAAATAGAAAAAATTTGTTCTATTACTCGTATAAGTAGCGTGACGAACAGAACAGCATGTACGAGAAGGTTACCAAATAAGCGTGAGTGAAGATTTGTCAGGATCATTCCTGTATCTAGAAAAGTAGTCAATATTTGTATGTTCCAAAAATATTACGATCCGTTACATCAAAATCCTGTTTTTAGATTAATTTCTGTCGTTCAGAACATGCATTGTTAAAGATAGCCTCGGAATACAAATTAGGCCTTCCATGTTTGGTTAGCGTTACCGTATGTGCTATTATTTTAGCAATTCTAAAATGCCGACAGATTGAAACCTGTTACGTCATACGTGCATATGGTATAGAGTCTGCAATGTTTTTATATCTCGATCCAATACATTATCGGCGAAGCTGTTTTTTAGATAAAGAATGTCTAGTGTATATTTTACTCGTACACATTAAAATAAATAATATCGTCAAGTTATCCTATTTTATAAATGTGTCGATGTAAACTAAGCAACGTCAGAGAAAATACCCTAAATTAGAGTAACATAAATCATATCTAAAGTTGATATGGAATCCTAAGTTTAGGCATCCCACAGAAACTACACAGAACACAATTAATCGTTACATGTTGATACGAATAAAGGTACGAGTTGGTAGTCGACTGCACTCAGCAAAAGACATGTCGTAGTATCACTACAGTACAATTATTCTTATGGATCGACTTGGTCTCATGGCATACTTAGAAACCAAGGCCAGACACTATTTGGCGATAGTAATCAAAGTGCATGGAACTGACATATGCTTTGACTGACAGATCGCGATGTCATATAGTATTTAGAGTACCTGCCACATAAGGTGGCAGTTGGAGGCGTCGCCACAGTCGCGTAATCCAGTGTTGCCAGTAAACACGCCAAAACTAGCACTCACTGTGCCATACGGCTCGATACATTATATTGAGGTTTCATTTGTAACGATCTTTGGTTGCAGAGCTATAAACTCAAATAAAACAAATTAATATACCAAAGTCAAAAGTCAAAATATTTTTATTCAAAATAGGCCCTATCATAAGCTCTCTTTGAATGTTATTTTATGATCTAAGTACTAATTAAAAAAACTATATATTGACAAAATGAATATATATGAGTGAAGTGGAAGGGCGGTTACGTAGGGGCCGGCCTAATAAGACATATATGTAACAGTCAGATAGACGCTATATTGAAAAAAGGTGACGTTAGGAGTACCTATAACCGCCGAGAGTGTATTAGAGAATGTATGAATGTCAATGAAGCGAAAGTGGTCTGTCAGGATCGGGACAAATGGGGATCCGTGATCTCTACCTACCCCTCTACAGGGAATCAGGCGTGATGTGTATGTATGTATGTAAAAAAACTATTTCAAACATGGCACTGAGCATTGTCTTTACATATTTTTTACCGAGGTTAGATCAGCGGAGACCCTAGCTTGGAGAAGAACTAACAAGAAATTCCGGAATTCAATTTATTATAATCACCCTTAACAAACATAAAAATTACAAAGAGTGGGCAAAAAACACAACGCTGGTAATACTAAATTTACTTTTCATACAAAATAACACGCAATGGCGGAAACGTCAAATTTAGTTCCAAGTTTGGCTACTGCCACCTTATGTGGCGGGTACTCTAGAGATCCCGCCACATAAGGTGGCAGTAGCCAAACTTGGAACTAAATTTGACGTTACCGCCATTGCGTGTTATTTTGTATGAAAGGTAAATTTAGTATTACCAGCGTTGTGTTTTTTGCCCACTCTTTGTAATTTTTATGTTTGCTAAGGGTGATTATAATAAATTGATTTCCGGAGTTTCTTGTTAGTTCTTCTCCAAGCTAGGGTCTCCGCTGATCTAACCTCGGTAAAAAATATGTAAAGACAATGCTCAGTGCCATGTTTGAAATAATAGTTTTAAGAGATTCGCGATTTACACTCATGATATAAGATATAAGGGTGTGTATAAGATTGATTGCAGCTGTGGGAAATCCTACGTCGAACACACTAAACGGTCTATTGCGGACAGAGTGAAGGAACACATAATATATGTAATATATAATAAGAAGGATAAGTCCCGTTAATTATTAATCATGTTTGAAATAGTTTAATAAACATATTTTGACTTTGATATATTAATTTGTTTTATTTGAGTTTATAGCTCTGCAACCAAAGACCGTTACAAATGAAACCTATAATGTATCGAGCCGTATGGCACAGTGAGTGCTAGTTTTGGCGTGTTTACTGGTAACACTGAATTACGCGACTGTGGCGACGCCTCCAACTGCCACCTTATGTGGCGGGATCTCTAATTGACTGACATCGGGTATCTGTTGTCATAGCTCATTGACCATAGGCTCTAGTTTCTACGTATGACCTACGCCATAAGACTTATTTTAGCGTGAAACTACCAAGCAATCAAGCTACCAACTCGTGCCTTTAAAGTATGCATATAGTTAACTCAAAATTCTAATACTATCCTAATACAAATTTCCAGATCCAAACCAAGGCGGTTATCCGCAGCAAGGAGGCTATGGACAACCAGGTTATCAGCAACCCGGTTATCCACAAGGGTACCCACAGCCCGGGTACCAACAACCGGGGTACCCGCCGCAACCCGGGTTCGCCCAACCCGGGTATCCGCAACCGGGATACCCACAGGGTCAGTCGCCGTACCCTGACCAGCCAGGATACCCCCAGCAACCGTTTCCCCCACAACCAGGCATGGCTGGATATGGACAAGTGAGTAATTGATTAAGGTTAATGTTTGAACGAACATAAATAATACAGCTAAAATAGGTACGTGTATAGAATTACCAATTGCAATTGCGGAGATAGACACCTGAACCTCTGACTAATCATAAGGGTTAATAATGATAGGGACACTATTACAGCAATTGAACTAGCCCCTTAGTAAGTTCATTTAAGAAGTATACTTATTATACATCGATAAATACATATATAGCATTTATAATCCACAACCATACTGGAAAGCACAAGAAAAGCGTAGTTCTTAACTCTGCCTCCAACGGGAATCGAACCCGGACCTGACAATTAGGATTCAAGTGGTTAATCTATCACGCCACGGAGGTCGTCGTTAATAAATCGTGAATGCATTTGTCTTTTGTAAAATAAGCCTTTGCTGTAGATCAATATACATTGTTTAGTTACAATTTCTAGATATGGTACATACAATTATTTTCCTTTGATTACGATTATTTAAATATTATAACGTGTATTAAAAACGCATTATTTATGATATGTACGTTAATGTAAGTGAAAGTTAAATATATCAATCGATAACAGTCGCAATGTGATATTTCACTGCTGGACTTAGGCATCCCCAAGGGTAAAGTAAAAAACAGTATAACCAATAGCAAACACTACAAAATTAATTAGGTCATTCACTGCCCGTTAAAATTGATACCTGATGACAAATGAGTAATAGTTTTTCGTCTACACCGCAATTTCGGAAAAGGACTCCTAAACCTTTGACACCATCGCAAGCGATATTAGTCATGCTATGTTTGTTGTACATACTCTGAGTAGTAGCTGTTTCTCGGAATGGTATATTAATTTCTGAGAATCGATTTCTTGGAAAATAATATCGTATATATAGCTGAACTTGTAATCTTTTGATTTTTTTATTTAAAACAAATTGACCATTTTAGCTTATTCCCTAATAATAATAATAATATTTGGACATTATTACACTAATTGAACTAGCCCCTTGCTGAGTACATTTAAGACTTGTGTTAAGGGTACTAGTCAACATATATTTCAGAAATATATACTTATACAAATAAATGCGAATATAGTATACATCATCAACAACCAGACTGGAAAGCAGAAGAAAAGCGTAGTTCTTAACTCTGCCTCCACCGGGAATCCGAACCCTCACGATTAGCGTTCAGGTGATTAACCAATCGCGCCACGGAGGTTGTCAAAAATAGCAACAGTATTAATCTACAAATTAAACACCCGAAAACAGGGTTGGCATATATGCATATCCGCTGCGGGCTAGTGTATATACACCTTAAGATAACGTTCTTATCACACGGCGATACTAGAATATTCATGCTTGTATATCGAACGCTCTAGATAATGGGGACTTATCATAACTGTGTGAATTCAGTGCTGTTAGACAGTTCGCAAGGGTTGTATCGATCGACACTAGTACGATGGTTGAGGTAACGACTTTTGTTTGAATTTGTGACTTTTTTTATTGGTTAATTAGTGAAAATTATTCGTAATTTTGATGTTATAAGTACGTGATTAGTGTTCTAAGTGTATAGAGTATAACCATTCTGTACTTAACAAGCTTATTTCGAATCTACACGTTTGTTTACGGTCTCGAATGACTTGGAATCAATTATTCCTGACTTAGTGAAACCTATTCGTAATTATGGTGTTATAATAAATAATTAGTGTTATAATTTATAAGGATTATAGTTTGTTCTCGTCAAAATGATTTCGTACAAATTTGTTAACGGTGTCCAAATACGGTGAAGGTGAAACATTACACGCCAACTTGATTTCTTCTTCTTCCTTCGAAATAGTCTATATACAGTAACCGTAGATGACTAAAAACACCGCCCATCACGTTAGGACTATCTGGTGCAAAGAGGGTTCGAAGTAGCCATGAGTCACTACCTTTATCGCGGATATATACTTTTAAACCTCTGATTAGACAGCTAGATTTAGCAGTCTTAGAGTTGAGTATGTAATAATTATTTAACCAGCACTGCAGTCTGGCTGCAACAGATTGGCTGTCCCAAACCAAAACCTAGTAAGAGCCATTTAGAAATTTTTACAGGAGAAGCGAAACAAATTATGTGCCTGTCCAAAAGTCAAAAGTATAAAGTTATAGAAGCAATAAGTATAACCTTTAGTTCTGAGTGCGTTAGAGCAGCTAGTCTTATTGCATTAGACGCAGTTTTATAATAAATTAAGAAAGATCGAAAAAAACGGATTTGAAAACAAAATGGCGCTTACTAGGTTTTTGTTTGGGGCAGCCTGTAGTGCTAATTCATTGTTTTACGACTTATTGTCTTATTGGACTGAATAAAGATCCTTCTTTCTTCATATTGTTATAATACTTTCTGACACCTTTCACTCGGATTTGTTACGTTTATGGTAGGTTCTGTCCACCCAGAAAGGTATAAAGGACGTGAATGTATATGTATGATGTGGTTATAAATCAGACTTTTTTCGGATATGGAATATGTTAATATATTTAGACTTTATTCCGTGGCTTTAAGTCTTTAAGTGTGTGTATGTATATATAATAAAATATTGTAGGACACTATTTCACCAATTGAACTAGTCCATCTTTGCTAAGTACATTTAAGACTTGTGTTAAGGGTACTAGTCACCGTATATTTAGGATTTTTTTCTTATTATACATGGATAAATAAATATCAACACCTAACGACGCACTTGTCGTAAACCTTTGACTCCATCGCAAGAGATATAAGTCATGCTATGTTTGTTGTACATGTAGTGATGTAAAAAAATAACAGCTGTTTCTTGGAATGGTATAGTAATTTCTGAGCATTGATTTCTTGGAAAACAGAAACAGTTAAGGACTTAGAACAGATATGCAATACATAGCTGAACTTGTAATCTTTTAATTTGTTTATTTAAAACGAATTGACAATTTCAGCTTATTCTCTAATGACCCATTGCCACTAACAGAAAATGAGTTAAATATACAGTTCGATTCATTTTTTTCTGCGTCGATTGGTGATAGTCGCTTTTTTGGCGTCGTGGTTGTTAAAAAATATTGAATATTTTTGCTTTTAACGACAACTTTTTCAACTTTAAACCTCTCGCCTGTAAAGTTTGCTAAATGGCGTTTATGACTACGCCGGTAGGTGTCGATATATAGCATATATAATCAACGACCAGACTGGAAAGAATGTATGTAACATGTATGTATGTGTGGTATGTAATCGGCTCAGGCGGAGGATTGGCGTTGTGGGCTTTGGCCTGCAACATAATATGCTGAGCCTGGGCCCTTTCACAGTGACAGTGCAGTTTCTTGTCAATTGTGATAATTGTAAATGCAAATGTTTTTGTACCTGTGCTGTTTTTGTGAATAAAATTATTTTCTATTCTATTCTAACATATGTATGTTTGTTTGCAGCCTGGCTACGGACCGGCCGGCTCGTTGGGTGAAGATGACGACGTCAAGGGTTTCGACTTCAGTGACCAGTCGATCCGGCGGTCCTTCATTCGTAAGGTAAGTCTATTTAAAGACTATTTGTTTATTTATGTTGCTAAGCAACCAGTTTAATAGTATACTGTTAATTGAATGGTGTAAAGTTGGTTTTGAATAAATTCATTACCTGCAACGTTAATGCAATATATTTATTTATACTGATACCAATAATGTTGAGAGTTAGTAATCGCTATCGACGCAATATCTATTAAAAATATACATGAAACTTTGTTCCAAAACATTTAACATTTAGTTACTCATATTAATTGAATAAATAGGTGGGGTAAAGTTTTTCTCATGTATTTTACTGAAATAGTAATGAAACCAAATGGCTCCTTATACTCAAGGGCGTTTAAGAAACTAAGATTATTTTGAAGTTTTCATTACCAATCATCTTAATTTATACAGAAATGGCTTCATCTTCGGCTTTTATATGTAAATGAAAACTTGGTCCATATTATCCAATACCTCTTACTCTGTACATCTTGTAGGCATAAGTATGAATACTAATTAGCATCAAGATTACAATAAGTACTAAGAACAAAAGGGTTCCAACACGCCTAATTGTTGACTTGAAGTACGAGTATATCTATATTCGTTGGATTTACTTGTTCTTTGAGTTGAAAAATATTGTTTAGATCACAGTTATGTGTTTTATAATATATTAATTTATAATAGTAGATAGTAAGATTAATTTTACAGTAGATCATATTATGTTTGATCCAGCAACTTTTTCTTAAAGATACTTCATCTATAACTCGAAGATCTATCGAAAAGAATAATTCCACATTACCTTTTTTGTTTTTCTGTAATAACTGGCCCTATGTTAAAACATTAATGCACTACCTAATAAACAAAATAACTTATATGCATGCATACAAACATATCACGCCCGAATCCATGTAGTGGGGTAGGCAGAGATCACAGATCCCCATCTGTCTCGATCCTGTGAAACCACTTTCGCTTCTTTGACGCTTCAAACACCTCCTCATACACACTCGGCGGTTATAGGTTCTTTTAACGTAATCCTTTTCCAATATGGCGTCTATCTGACTGTCATATGCGTTCTGCATATTTGAATAATTATGTCACGATTTTCGCCTCATAGTAATTTTAGTGCATTAGTTCCATTTGATGTTCATTCTAGTTTCCAAGTATCTAATATCTAGCTTTTAACCCATACAAAAAGTGTAAAAAAGGTATTTCTAAATTTTATATTAAGATTCAGGTCCCATATTTTCTCTCTATATAGTCAGTCAGTTCTGAGTTTAAGAATATGGTAATAATAAGGTCGGTATCCATAAATTCATTTCCACCTATCACGTTGTGTCTGAATATCCGGTGAAGCTTGGGCTTTGAGTTGACAAATCCATTCACAGTTATCATGAGGTGTTCAATCAGACATAGAAAAAAGTTCACGCCCATTTACCATTGTAAAGTAGTCAATGGTTCGCGTGTTCGTTTCCCAAAATCGGAGATATGATTCTATAGCCGTCCCAACACTTTCAGCACCTTACGTATCAGATGGTTTGCCATGCCGCCATTTACAAGCACTTCCAAGAAATAGAGAAATTTCCTTCAGATGTTTTATGTCACCGCGGTAATCGGTGCATTTCGCAAATCTATATCGATATAGATAAAATTATCGTGCAGGGATATGAGAGACTATCGAAGTCTTACCTGAATAACAGAATTTTAAAATAATATTGATTACTTGTCTGCAACATATATCTGGATATTCGATTGTATTGAGTTTTTCGTTGTATTATAGACTTTGACAAACTACAGAGAATTTAAGTTTATGTGTTTGGCTTGAGGAGCTCCAATTCTGCCAATATCACGTACTGACAAGCGAAGCCGGAATTTCATACTCTTGTATACATGTTCATATCTCATATTCGCTTTGTACATGTTAGCAATATTAATATACTAGTGAGGCTTCGCAGGGGTATAAAATATATAGCCTACTCCACTATTTAATGGATGTTATTATACATATAAACCTTCCTCTTGAATCATTCTATCTATTAAAAAAAACCGCATCAAAATTCATTGCGTAGTTTCAAATATTTAAGCATACAAAGGGACATAGGATAAAGAAGGCGACTTTGTTTTATACTATGTAGTGATTGCGAACAAGTACATAGTAGTTATTCCTCGCCATAGATAGTTTATTGATCGCTCCGTTATCTTTTCCAGGTGTACTCCATCTTGATGTGCCAGCTGTTGGTGACGCTGTCGTTCATAGCGCTCTTCGTGTTCCACGAGCCCACCAAGCTATGGGCTTACAGGAACCCCTACCTGATGTAAGTCGAGCCTCTGTCTACCCCAAAAGGGTTTAGGGTTAAACGTGTGTAAGAGTGTTAGAATGGGGTTCAAATATAATTTTGTCGGTAGAGTTAGTATCTGTAGAAGGCGACATCGTTTACCACCTGTGACATTGAATCAGATGGGTTTCAAATAGCCAGAATCACCGAAAAAGTTTAAAATACAGTATTTTACAGAGATTCGCGTTTTTTATTTACATGTTTTACGAAAAAGTTGACCCGAGATAGGGGCATTACAACATAGCCGAAACGTGGGGAATATGGGGATACAAAGGTGGCCCTTTCGGGGTGGACAAGAATTTTGACACTTTTTTGCCGAAATAAAGAGAACAACGGTAACAGGTTCTTTACCCATCCCCGAATAGATTGAATTGCCCCTGGTAACTTAGTCATCTCCTATGACATGCCGGAAAGAACAATTTTCTTTTTAAATTGCAGACTAGCTCGGCACCCAACTACTCCAACATTCATGCTTAAAGAACATGTGTATATAATTTGACAAGAAAACGGGACTTATGTATATTTCATATTTACAACAAATTCCTACCTTTTCTACCCGACGTTAAGTCCCGTTTTCTTGTAAAATTAATAGAAATCGAGAGTCCCTCAAAAATATTATGTGTATGTATAAGCCTATAATTCTCTGTTAAAGATCGTGTATATATTAAAGCTTACTTGTCCCTTGCAGGTGGATAGCTTTAGTGGTGCTGATCGTGTGTCTCCTGGCCATGGCTTGCTGTGACAGCGTGCGCAGGACGTTCCCGACCAACTTCATATTCCTTGGCATCTTCACGCTGGCGGAGAGTTTCATGCTCGGCATCACGGCTTCACTGCATAGCCCTCAAGCTGTGAGTTATCATAATAATAATATTTGGACATTATTACACCAATTGAACTAGCCCCTCGGTAAGTACATTTAAGACTTGTGTTAAGGGTACTAGTCAACGTATATGTAAGAAATGTATACATATTATAAAAAGATAAATACATATATAGCATATATAATCAACGACCAGACTGGAAAGCAGTAGAAAAGCGTAATTCTTAACTCTGCCACCACCGGGAATCGAACCCGGGACCCCACGTTTAGCGTTCAGGTGTCTAACCGATCGCGCCACGGAGTCATACTTCTTTGCTTCTTAATTCCCTCAGGGACAAAGGCAAAGGTAATGATCTCCATTTCGCTCTTTTATGGGCCGAACCCTCAAGCACTTTCCAGCTGTATCCAGTTGAGTCATGCTACTTAATAATAAATAATAATAGAAGTGTCATTCATGAAACGGCGCGAAATGAGATTTTTGTCGTCATAATTAATAATTTGAGGTTGAAATTGCTATTCAATAGCATAATAATGACCAAATATGTTTATTACATTTATGATTTAAATGTTGTGAATATAAATCATTTTAAACTTGTGAAAATGATGCTCCGAGCATGCTTTGCGTTTTTTCATAGCAACCGAAGCCATCATCCTCATTGTTTAATTAATATCAATAATCAAAAAGAAAGAAGACATTAAATGTAACAAATTTTGTTAGCGACTAATAAAATTGTTAATACGAATTGTCATAATGAAGAAAAAAAATGACATGCTGCCGTGCATATCAGTCGTAAGAGGCGACTAGGATACTAGGTGTAAATGGAATCAAAATGGCACTGGGCTAGGAAACTGTCACCGATATTCTATATACCATCGAAATCCCAAGATTCAAGCTACAAAGTGAGCTAGAAGATATTATCGCGTGTCGGTCTGTTGCAAATGGGATTAAAGGACGTGAATGAACGTATATATAAAACATACCATTTATTCCTCAACTAATGCCTTTGTCACCTCTTATTTCTTCCAGGTGCTAATGGCAGTGGGAATTACAGCGGCCGTGTGCCTTGGTCTCACTCTGTTCGCGATGCAAACCAAATACGACTTCACGATGTGCGGCGGATTCCTACTTTGCGCTACTATCGTGCTCCTGCTATTCGGTAAGTTAAGGAAATTAAATATTGCTTCACTGCTTAATATATAGCACATTTACATAAACATACATGTCTAAATAATCGCTCGTTTCTCTATAGATGAGACGGCAGAGATCACAGATCTCCGTCTGTCCCGATCCTGACAGATTACTTGCTTTATTGACACTCAGTGGTCATATACTTCTAACGTCATCCTTTGTTAATATATGCAAAACAATGTTTAATTTACAACTGTACTACTGTATACAACTGTATATATTCACGTATCTCCTTTTTTATTACGGCGGGGTAGTCAGAAGCTTGAATGCTCATTTCCAAAATTTCGAAAGCATTAGAGTAATGGGTCGCTCAAAGCCCACGTTTCCCTAGATAGACAGCACCCAACGTGATTGGTAGTGAACCGAATGGCCATATACAGGCACTGGCTATTTATTTATCCTGAGAGATAGGCAACTTTCCTCACGTTGTTGTCCCTGACCGTCAGTGACTGTGGATTATGTACGTAAATGAAGAACACATTTTTAAATGACATTCATTAGTACAT
This sequence comes from Leucoptera coffeella, assembly GCA_030578115.1. Lineage (NCBI taxonomy): Eukaryota > Metazoa > Arthropoda > Insecta > Lepidoptera > Lyonetiidae > Leucoptera > Leucoptera coffeella. Next base: position 34,311 of record JAMBLF010001035.1, read on the forward strand.
ACAAGAGTCGGGATTCGATCTTAGTACCTCTAATGAATCAGAGGTCTTGTCTATAGACTACTGTCGCTTGAGATAATGTCAATATAAAATAAATTTTAAAAAATGCGTCATTATTATTTTTTATAACGTGTGTTTTGTTTCTCATTGCAGGTATCATCGCCATTTTCATTCCAAAGAACAACATCGTAACCTTAGTGTATGCGTCGCTCGGAGCTCTGATCTTCAGCATGTATCTGGTGTATGACACTCAGCTGATGCTTGGCGGAAAGCACAAGTACGCCCTCTCTCCCGAAGAATACATCTTTGCAGCCCTCAATCTATATTTGGACATCATTAATATCTTCATTTACATCCTCACTATTATTTCTGCGTCGAAAGATTAGGAGTAGGGTTAAAGGAATAAGCGTCTTACAAGTTAAAGTTAAGTGCTCTTCGTTCTAACTTAAAGTATATTCGCATTAAGAAAATAGTGACGTCATCATGTCTGTATGGCTTCACCAATCACACGTGATAAGGGTCTGTGATTGGTCAATGTGATTCGTTTTCTCATTTGCTAACGTCTCATTGGCCAGTTTAACCTCTAAATATCTTGACGTCACTATTTATTAAACGCGAATATCCTATAGTAACGTCTTTTGATTTAGTTTCTAACCGTACACCTAGATGGCGGAAGATACTCTTCTTAACATGTTTCGGGTTCGATTCCCGTAAAGTACAAGAGGTGTAGGATTATAGAGTATTGTGTTTTTATGTGATGAGTTATTTATGTATGCAGTATTAGATGTGTATATTGAACTTCACACTTGAGTGAAGTATCAATATTTTTTCAATAAAATGTCTATTATTTCACTTGAAACCTGCGTAAATTCCTATCTTCTAAATTGCATTACTGAATTATTTCTTCATCAATGATCTAAAGATTTAAATAGAAACCATTACCTGACACACTACAATGGAGTAATGTACAATTTTAAGTTTCATATCTTTATGACTCATTAGTAGGTATTTGGTACTGAATTGAGTTATTTTCTTAACCTATTTTTTCTATTTTCATTTAGAGATAACGTTTCACCTTTAGAAGATCTTGAGTCTACCAAAACCTAGTTATTGATTTGTTTTTTTAATTTATTTAATATAAAGAAGCCCGTTTAATAGTATTTCGTTTGTTATATTGTAGAGATTGGTTTAATTTCAGTGTTACTTTGTCTTTAATAAGATTCTTTCACTTGATAATCAAACATTATTTTGTACTTGATAACTTCATATGATACGATGATATATTATATTGACTACCCGGGTTGCCTCATGTAAACATTCCTGTTAATATTGAGACTGACATTGATGCTTATTTTGAATAGATTTTTGATAGAAGTCCGTCTAGAACAGTTGAATTTAAAACAATGGCAACCTTGGTTTCTTATGCAATAAATGTATACTTAACAAGTAGTGAATAATAATTTCATTAAGAACCAATGTTTCCACACAGTGTAGGCTTTAATAGGCTATGATTTTTCTAAAACTCTTTGCTAATTCACACGTTTCACAGAGTAAATATAATTTGTCATTGTAATTGTTTACACTATACCGGCTTAGCTCCTACTTAATAAAATAGATACGCTCTAATATGCACGTTTATTATTGTTTCATACATGTTTTGCTATAAATGATATAATAATGAGTAAGTTTCATCTAGTTTATGTAATGACGTGAGTAGCGTTTTGATATTTGAATGTATAGGATAAAAACAAATACAAAGAAGGATATGCTATGTCCAATAATAAACAATCAAAGCTTATGAATGTCTAAAAATATGTTACAAAAATACATAACTCATAAAACTTAAAATGAAGTCTTTAAATAAATAGACATACTTCAAACTAAGAGATTTTTTATTTTGCACGTGTGATCAGTGAAAGAGTGCTACATATATTCACACTTATTTTCCATGGAATAAGAGTGATTATTCCACTCCTCTTCATTAAATAAAGAAAAATAAAAATTATTCCTGATAACTTGACGCTTTATATTATTACGAAAATGCATATATTAGTCGGCTTTACTAACGAACAAATAGCTGTATGCATAGAGCTATATAGAACGAAAACGAAACTATGATATTCACTATACCTGTCTAATAAGGGGCCCTAACCTAGTGGCTAAAAGCCATGGTGATAGAAATCAAAAATGACATACGCATTGACGCTTCACTGACAGAAAGTGATGTAATTACAAATTGGAGCGGTATTTCATTGATTTATATCCCCTTAGCATTTGACTACTTGTGCAATGTAACATTAGTTTTGTTAATTCAAGGATAGTGACCCAGTGGTCACACTGAATCCTTCGATAAGTCAAACGAATGCGTAGGTCAGTCGTTTAAATTTCTATCACGTAAGAGTTTATCCACTTGGTTAGGGGCCAAATTCATTACAAAAGTGACAGTACAATAAAAATGGCTGCCATTTATTACCAGTTTATCGCTTAAGTAGTTTTGTAACGTTTGTGGAAGCTGTATATAAGCTGAAGATGCTGTAATTAAAATACAGTTAAATTTATGTATGCGAAGGCTTTTTGCGATGTCCATTGTCATAATTATTATAAAAACATCGAAAGGATTGCAGCAAGTCTTTATTATACATCATTTGCGCGCGAATAAATCTGACAGTTCGATAAATATGACATAAGTTGACAAACGTATTCTGACTGTCAGAAAAATGTAAGTCGAATTGACAGTTTTTTTTAAATGGATCTAATATACAATGCGATATAAGTGCCATCTACTATTGGATTCTAGCGCAGAAATATAAGCCTTGTCATTAGTACTTTAGGTGCTAAAACAGTACCTATATACTGCAGGATAGTTGTAAAGCGTAACTTTCTATTCCCTTGAACAAAATTAATAACTATATTGATGGTGTAAGATAAAATTATTGCTTCTTACGTATATTTACTGAGTATGAATATTAACTTTGTATTTTTTCGTTTTTAAATAATCTTTATTATTGCTATTATTAGTAATAAAACGTTATATAGAAGCAATACTGAGTTAGTAATTCCAAAAATAGAGTGCATACTTTATGAACAAAATGCCTTTTAAGTAAAACTATATATAATATCTTTTGTTAACCTATTTTCTAATATCTTCGATTGTTTTTGTTTAGATATAGGTGTTGGCATTTAGTCACTTAAAATACAATAGTATATAGTCATAGGATTATTTTTAATTTCTTTTTTGTGCAGATGTGTAGTCTATGGGCATTTTTGATAACAAAAACACTATATCTGACATAATTTTAATATTTTTGTTGAAATTCTTAATAATAACAATAGATATATACTCGATCTTCACTTTCTTTGATACATTAGCATATTAATTTAGTTTTGAGGTACATTAATGGTTTAATTAAAGTTTTGTCTATTACAATGTTTATATAATATAATAAAGATACCTGTCTTACAAAAATTAGTAGTTTTCATTCACACTAGACTACGGAGAGATGACCTTAATTCACTTATATTACGCTGCTTTAAGAGACCTAAAATACTATAAATTTGGTTTATAACGAAGTGCGAATTAACTGCCCTTCATCCCGGCATGTCGTAGGAGGTGACTAACGGATTAAGGGTTAATGTAAACTATTGTCAATGAATATACAGCAACCTGGCACTAATGTTCCAAATAACAAACCCAAAAACTAAAAAGGGGTCTATGCGATATATCTGTGAGGTTCTGTCTACCACGAAAAGGAATTAAATGACAAAAGTATTTGTATTTTTATGCTAACCGACTTATATCCCCGCTATTACAAATGCTCCAGAAAATGCAGGTTTCTTAATCGTCATTAAACAAAAATTGGTAACCATGACTAACTACCATACACTATTTTTACGGTACTTTGATGAGCCGAATAGGTTAATTGCAACCCGATTGACAGTGGGTCAGATTAGTGGGTTGGTTTCGACTGACTATAAAACGCATAACACTACGTGGTTACCTTCGCCATCTTTTATGGCACAAGTGGTGGTCACTTTACATAATATATATTCACATCCTTCAAGATGAACAGTGCTTCGGAGACACGATTCTATATTCAAGGTCACTTTTTAACCTGAATATTGGGATTGAAGAATATATTGTATTTGGGTTGTAGAATAGCCGGTGCTTATCTCTACACGGTTCACTACCTATAATGTTGGGTGCTGTCTATCTAGTGAATCGCGGGCTTTGAGTTACCCATACCTAACATGCCTTCCAAATTTCGGAGATAGGTACTCAAGCCTCTGACTACCCCACTACAAAAAAAAGGGAGTGTGAGTGTTGTGTATACACAAGTCGTGAAGCGTATGTATGTTATATAGAATATAAACAGACCACATTAGAGATATTCTTGTAAGATGGGTGTACGTAGCGTGAACAACAGAAGAGGATGTATCACAAGGTTAATGGGCGCGAGTGGGCAAGAGACTTCGTTGTCAAGTTTATGCTGCAAGTTAAAGTTACAAACGCGTTAACCCTAGCAGGGTAGTCAGAGGTTCCAGAGAACCCACGTTTTGATCAGATACTACTCAATGTGACAGGTGGTAAGCCATATCGCTATTTAATAGCACTATTACCTGTTCGAGGAACAGTAGAATTCCATGCATATCGTAAATGAATTTTTATTTCGAAAATGTGTATAGAAATACATTAAACTTCATTTCCATTGGTACACGCTTAAGCGGGGATTTGAACCCTATACCCTCTGCTACAGAGTCAAAAAAACAAATAACTGAGCTGCACCGAATTAAAATTAGTCATATAAAACTAATAATTACTAATAACATTTTCGTAATCATTACACAGATACATCCAAATTAATTCTTTATCATTGGTATCTTATCTTGAGTTAAGAAAAATGTATTGATTATGTACAGGTGGCAGGTGAAAAGTATTTACTGGACTGGGCTTTGTTTTTGGATTGTGTTAAATTCTCATTATCTTTATTAAATTTTATTCCTGTATCTTTAAAGTAAGAAGACAAATTCAGTTGGGATAAATATACTAATTATTATTAATTCAATTTCAGTCTGGGATAAATACGTAATATAATAGTAAGTGTGTAATAAAGTAAAAGTAGAAACATTTCATATTTAACAGATAGAAAAGATGGTAAAAAATATTGTACACATACGTATAAAATAAAAATAAATCGATTTTGATATACTGGGTGGAAAAACTTTCATCCACCTACATCTGAATAACACACTGACGAAACAAAACTAAACAATACTTGATATAATGACGACCTCCGTGGTGCGATCGGTTAGCCGCCTGAAGGCTAATCGTGAGGTACCGAGTTCGATTCCCAGTGGAGGCAGACTTAAGAACTATGCTTTTCTGCTGCTTTCCAGTCTGGTCGTTGATTATATATACTTTACATAATAAGTACATGTTTCTAAAATAAACTTTGAATAGTAAGTACTTACCCTTAACACAAATATAAAATATACTATCAAGGGGCTAGTTAATTTTGGTGTAATAATGTCCAAATATTATTATAATAATCGTATATTATTTATTATATTCGATAAAAAAGCATAATGACAAACAAAGTATACCAGTAGAGTCCTTAATCGTGATTGTTATCGCGTAACTTGGGGCTTATTACCTATCGCAGTGGAAGAATTAGTGATGGGATTCAATCATTAGATTTACCGAATAACCGCAAAAACAATCGTTGCCTCTATAGGTAGGGATTATACGATCACCACTTATTTATTTACACAAATTATCAAACGCTTTCACGACCTTTAACCCTTGCGGACATAGAGGTTCAGGTTTCCTTCTTCATAATCGCGGAGGTAGTAATTCTATGGCCTCCTCGAACCCACGTGTTGACCAGATAGATAGTACTCAATGTGACAGTTGGTAAGTCATGTCACCATTTACAAGCACTAACTGAACTTCGGGGAACAGGTAGGTTTTCTTTACGATTTTTTCCCTCACTATCGTCGTATTGGTGACGAATATATTAGTACTTATAAGAACGATGAATATAATAGTAATACCAGTATTTACCCATTCATTCGACCTCACTCCATCTCTACACAATCACTTATCACGGTAGTCGTTATTATCGAACGATTTCGTAACCGGCCAGCCATGTCTTTGGTTCTAGTGTTAATTCTCATTTTAGTTTATGTTTATTCGAGAAAAGAATTCCCGAAACCAATATTTGGAGTATACCAGCAACCGGGACGATGGTATTACCTCAAATATGCCGTGTTCTCAATCATCTACTACTACAGGAAGGTAAGCAATCTGATAGAGTAATTTTGTTTCTACGAGTATGCTCTCAGTTTTTCCACGTTTAACACTTAAAAAATAATGACCTGACTTCCGACTGTAAACTTTCTGTAACTGTAAACGTTTTCGAACACTGATCTAGAGTACCAGACACGACTATTCTATTAATATTTATAACACTCTTACACAAATTGAGCAAGCCTCTTGGTAAGTTCATTTAATACTTGTGTAATGAATGCGTGAAATCGGTATGACGTGTATGTATGCACTTACTTAAATCCTTGAATCCCTCATCAGGGATATAAGGCCTTCAACAAGCACGCCCCCTGAACCTATCTTGCGCAATGACTTCAATCTCAGCCCATGGTAAGCCAAGACCGAGAGCCTCCTTTTTGACGGATCGCCGCCAGGTCTGTTTCGGCCTTCCAACCTTTCGAGAACCTTGGGGAAACCATTTTAGCGATACCTTAGGGTGATAGTCTTCTGGGCTTCTCAATGTGTGCACAAGTGTGTGTATGTGGTTAAAATTATGTTGTTTAATGGATAATATTATTGATTTCCAGTTCGCTAAGGAGAATGCGGAAAACTCGACAGCTGGCCAAGGGGTGAAGGCTTTTGCTAAGGCAGAGGACATGGATAAGGCACAACCACTGTCGTCACATCCCAAGGTCAGTTGCTCTTGGCACCTTTTATACACGTACATATTTGACGACTTTTGTGGCGTGATTGGTTTAATAATAATAATAATATTTGGACATTATTACACCAATGGAACTAGCCCCTTGGTAAATACATTTAAGACTTGTGTTAAGGGTACTAGTCAACGTATATTTAAGAAATATATACACATTATAAATAGATAAATACATATATAGAATATATAATCAACGACCAGACTGGAAAGCAGTAGAAAAGCGTTGTTCTTAACTCTGCCACCACCGGGAATCGAACCCGGGACCTCACGATTGTACGATGTATTTATCAATGTATAATAAGTATATATTTATTAATAATACGTTGACTAGTACCCTTAGCACAAGTCTTAAATGAACTTACCAAGGGGCTACTTCAATTAGTGTAATAGTGGCCTCAATATCAATATTATTAACATATAGATACATCCACGTCCTTTAATCCCTTTAGGGGCGGACAGAACCTCGGAGATTTAGTATCTTCTAGGCCACTTACCTTAAAATTAGGGTTGTGATATACTCGTATGTATAGTATAGTGTGATAGTCTAAGAAAGTCCCGTTCTAGTTTGGGACGTAAAAAAATTATACTTTCGTCCGTTCTTCACGTCATCTAATAGGAGGCGATAAAGGGACAAGGAGTCATTGGAATCTATGGGAGATGGGCTGCCAACCTGTCACGTCTACTACTTTATTACTTTACTTTTTAATTAGTTTATGTTAATGACATATTTTTTATAAATTTTTTTGTTTTGACTTTCAATAAGTTATTTTATCATCCTTATGTTGAATAAAATAAAATAAAATGAAAAGATAATCATTTCATTTGATTCCAGTCGTTTGACGCCGTGTTCTTCATCTCGGCCGCAAAAGGTGAAGGTGATAAGGGCGTCTACGTGATAGCTGGCTGCGAGAGACGATCATTGGGCATATGCAATGGACTGTTCTATATTGGCGTAAGTACTCTTCAATATACATATATATGATGTCTGTAGTGCGAACGGTCAACCACTTGAACGCTAATCGTGAAAGTTCGATTCCCGATGATTTACGTCTGCTTACCAGTTTGGCCGTTGATTATATATACTATATATATTTGTCTTCATATAATAATTGCATAGGTTGAATAGTAGCTACCCTTAATGAAATTCTTAAATGCTTAGTTCAATTGGTGTAACATATACTAAATATTATTACTGTTACATCCATACATAGCTTAAACTCTTTCTGGCTGGGCCGAATCCTGGAAACTATCTTCTTGGTCACTTTTAGTAGTATATCGCCCCCTGCCAGGTGGATTGATGACCTGAAGCTGGTAGTGGCTGGATGAGGGCCAAACGCAATCACGATTTGGCCTACCCTTGGGGAGGTCTGTGTCCAGCAGTTAACTGGTAGTCGGAGGTTTATGTGCCCATGTCCAAAATTTTAAAGGCACGTTCGGTATGAACTACTCCCAACCTGCTTTTCTCTAGATAGCATCCAACGGGATAAGTAATTTACTATATCGGCGTATACAGACAGATATTACCTATTCCAAGGGACAGGCAGGTTTCCTCACGATGTTTGCCCTCACCGTTAGTTAATATTAATTGTTATACACTGATTGATTGATTTAACAGTCAGATAGACGTTATATTGAAAAAAGGTGACGTTAGGAGTACCTATAACCACCGAGTGTGTATGAGAAGATGTATGAATATCAATGGAACGAAAGTGGTCTGTCAGGATCAGGGCAAATGGGGATCCGTGATCTCTGCCTATGTACAGGGAATCACGCGTGATGAGTATGTATGTATGATTGATTGATAGTTTTTCACTTTAGCTCCCAGATAAAGGCCTCCTGTGCAGTAAGAAGATACCGGATACCGTTCTCTTCGGTGCTGACGTCGGTGAGTTTGGAGCCGAGGGTCTGAAGATCAAGGTGGTGGAACCCATGAAGAAGTGGAGTGTGGAGTATAAGGGAGAGATGTGGTGAGAGAGAAAAATATGTTTTATTTATTACCTATCTGTCTATCATTACAAGATGACCGTAATGCGACAGAGTAAACACCTATATACTAATATGTAATTATACATATAATATATTTACGTCATTTTATCCTTTTCCGGGTGAACAGAACCTTGGAGACATGAAAACATCTCTTCGGTCACTTATTAATGCAAATATTGGGGCTGTTGTCATATACATACCCCTTGTTCCTTAGTTGTCTCCTACGACATGCAGGGAAGAACGCCAGCTAGTTACATTTCTTTTACATACCAGATTAGCACATTACACAGGTTTATATATTTCTATTATGCAATTGCTTGCGTATTATAGAATCTGTCAAGCACACGCTGTAACTTGTGACACGTTCTGACTACACCGCAGGGGTTAAAATTTGTATGTTGTTGTTAAATGACTATGTCTAAACCATTTTCCAGGTTCCAAAACGACCCAAAGAAGCTAGTGAACGTGGAATTCAAGGGGGAGTGGACAGCAACCACAAAACACTTTGACTTCGACTGCGACCTGCATCCGGCGACGGTGATCAGGTCCATCGCGAGGGAAAACTGGTCCAGAGAGTACTTCGAGAGACTTAAGGAGTACGTAACATCAACATACGCTTCAGGGCTCTTACTCCACTAATTAGCTTTGATAGCCACACAACTGCGGCGCTACTGCGTTACTTCTGCGTCTCGGCTGAAAAAGTGACACTCTGCTAATATTTTAATTGCCACAGTTGTGCGTCAATAGCGAGTCCGTGGTGCTTCAGTGGCAACTCAAAGTAGAGAAATGTCAATAGTGGAGTACCAAATATAAGGCTATTGAACTGACATTGACGGACGTTTGGTTAGTGGAGTAGATTTTTTGTACTTCAGACGCAGAAGTACTTCAGATGTAGATGTAGCTTCGGTGGCCAAAATTTGCCAAAAGTGTCAAATTATGGCCACTGAAGTATTACGGTATCGATACTGAACTAATATTGTAGCTAAAATGAATTAGTGGAGTAAGGGCCCTGGTCTTGTGTTTATATACTCCCTTTTTATTGTTACGAGGATTGAGTGCCCATATTAATGGGTGTGAGTGAGGCAAGAGAAATTGTTGGGATCGTCCAACCTGATGTCTCTACCTATCTCATTGGGAAGTAGAGGCATATATTAGAATATATGTGTGTAATGTAACAAAACAAAAAACAAACTCTTCGCGACTTATGCTATACAAACTCCCTTTTTTATCGTGGCGGGTTAGTTTGAGCCTTGAGTGCCCATCTCCGAAATTTCGAAAGCATGTTATTGGTTACTTGAAGCCCGCGTTTCACTAGATAGACATCACTCACGTGAACGGTATCGCCGTATATAGGCATTGGCTATTACCTATCCCGAGGGATAAGTAGATTTCTTCACGATGTTTTCCCTAACCGTTAGCGACTCTAAATTCTGTACGTAAATGAAAAACACATATTTAAATTTCATTCCGTGGTACATGGCAGAGCCGGATTCGAACCTAGGACCTTTCTCAAAAGAAGTCAGAGGTCTTACCCACTGCGCTACAGCCGATTTAATACAGAAGAATGTAAAATTATTTCGGTTGATGACATTTCTCTTATTTTCAGGGCTCATCAGTCTCATTATGAACAGTTTGGTGATATGCAATGCAGATTCACGATTGACGGTACCTCCGAGTATAATTTCAAACTACCCTCCTTTCGTGATCACAGTTTTGGTAAGAACTATTACTATAGTGTATTCGCGTTAAGAAAATAGTGACGTCATCATTACCCAAACGATTTGACCAATGAGACGTGACAACATTTGTCTGTGATTGGTCAATGGGACTTGTTTTCTCATTCACTAACGTTTCATTGGCTAGTTTAACCTCTGAATAGCATGACGTCACTATTTACTTAACGCGAATAGCCTATAGACTTTATACAACTAAGCTCATTCTTACTTTGATCCTGAACCTTTTTACATACATACAAATCACGCCTAATTCCCGGTAGAGGGGTAGGCAGAGATCACGGATCCCCATTTGTCCCGATCCTGACAGACCACTTTCACTTCATTGACAAACATACATCCTCTCATACACACTCGGCGGTTATAGGTACTCCTAACGTCACCCTTTTTCAATATAGCGTCTATCTGACTATCATATGGCTTTATTTCTGTTTACATATATACGCTTAACGTCCATTAACCATTTCGATGTATTGGTTGGTTAGTGTATGATTTTAGCCCAGCTGTTTGTGTTTTGTGAAGAGGGTTCTTCCGGAGGAGTAGTAATGCAGCCTAGATGCATCGTATAGGCAGTACTTTTTTACTGCATCAAAATATTCACATTTGTTCTTTACATGTTTGTGCTTTGTGAACAAAGTATTTTCTTTCTTTAAAGCGTGTTTCGTGCTGGATTTAAGGATAATGACTATTTTTTAAATAATTGCAAAAATAATGAAACATAAAGGGCACTCTGCGCTCCAACGACAGTGACAAATTTGTAGATATATTTAATTTATAGTTAGTTTTATTTTAGTTTTAAGTTTGTAAATATTTTATTAATTTATAGTAAAGATTTCATTGTTAAAATGTAATTTAATAAAAATTTTGTAATGAATTCGAAGAACCTGGAGCAGATATTTTATTTATCTTGTTTCCAGGTAACAAAAGAGACTGGAGTCTGATGCACCGCTATGCCTTCCACCATGTATTCTTGGAGGACGGGACCAAAGCCAGCTTTGGAGTCATCAGCCAACCCTGCACTGCTTCTGTGTAAGTAGGAATCAACGCTTTCACGAACTTGTTCTTTTCTATTCTTTGATACGCCGTTCAGCATTATTATGTCAGCGAAAGTACAAACACTGATGCCATGGCGTTTGAACTTCTTGTTATTCCGTCGCCATGGTTACGCTAACTCCGCCAGCCGTTGCGACTGAAGAAAAACAAAGTAGAAGTTCAGTTCTTCAGTTCGTACCAATTGAAGAACCATCATATAATCGTAAAGTGAACATATTTAGCCAGTTTGGTATCACAATTGACTAAGCATTCTGCCGACAATATACTTATTATTGTATTTTCAACTTTTACTGAGCTGCTGACTTTGTTTAAGAACCATAGACATAGACTTACCTAACTCTCAGCTAATCTACAATACAAAATGCTTGCTTATCCCATTTATTTTCAATACTACTAGACCTGTGAAACTGCCTAACGCTAAGGCGATATAAATCTCAATGTATAGGATTGACGTACTATATGTCTTTATGGCCTGTGCTAGCTGGGACGTAAAAAGAATGCTAACTACTTGCCGTTCTTCTCGGCATGTCGTAGAAATCGACTAAGGGATTGGGCGTAAATAGAATGTATTGGGCGATGAACTAGCAATCAGTCACCAATTTCCATTATGTCATCGCAACCCCAATATTCATACTAAAAGTGGCCTAGGTGGCATTATATCTCGGAGGTTCTGTACACCCCGAAAGGGATTAAAGGACGTGTTTGTATATAAATTGACATATGTATCTGCATGACTTACCTAATGCATCATTTCATATTTGACTATGGAGCTTCGGTACCTAGCTATGTTAGTGTACATACATATACTCGTATTATAATCGTAATGCCTAAACATACGATACGGGCTTTGAGTAGCTCGTACATTCAACGCTAAAAGTGCAGTCCCAGTAACTTTTTATAAGGTTTACGTTTATAAGAACACAAGACAATATTTTTCACTTCGAAGCACGCGAACGTATAGTGGCCATGACAATGCATAGTGGCGTCAGTTTTAAAATCTAAAAAAATTTTCTTTTGTTCCTATAAACTTAAAACTTATAAAAGTTTCTAGGACTGTACTTTTAGCGCTGATCGTACCTAACATACCTTCTTAATTTCGGATATGGACAATGAAGCCTCTGACTATCCCACTACAACAAAAAAATAAAAAAGCATACACAAATCGTGAAGCGTATATATGTATGAGTTATAAACATTCTTTGAAAAGCGTATCTATGTATGAGTCATAAGCATTCTTTTTATGAGTTATAAGCATTCTTTGTAAAGCGTATCTATGTATGAGTAATAAGCTTTCTTTTTTCCACAGTTTCGAAGCAGGTGAGGTAGCTCTGCCCTCTGGCGAGATCCATGCAGTGGAGTGGATTGACCTAAACCTTTACCAGCACGGAGAGGGAGGTACCGCCCCCAAGGACTATGCCTTCAACCTGAAAGCTGGGGACCAGGAGTACTTCGTGCAGGTAGCTTGGTTTACTCGTATACCTACTACTTCTCTTCTTAAACCGGGTATCAAAAGACAAAGAAACCGAAGAAATAATACCATAGTTTATGGTAGACAGTCAACCTTTGACTACGCCAAAAGGCATGACAAATAAGTTAATCTTAGTTGATTGTGAACTTTCAATGGTGGTGGATAGATGGTGTCTGTGAATATGATATATATGTATGTATGTACTTCATCACATTTGGAACTGATATAGATAGTTCCTTGGTTACTTTATTATAACTCTGATGGTTATGTTGGTAGTAATGCGACATTTAGCCTATTAATACCTCGATACGGTCATTTAGTTGCCTCATAGGATATGTCAGAAATCAGGCACTTAAAAGACTTCAATTCACTTTTCGGACCTGCTTTTACGATCCTGTCAAAGCAAAAAAAAAACTAAAAATCTTTTTATCAAGTTTCCTACGAAAAAAGAAAAACGTTAAATATTCTCGATCGCCCTAATCATTTATTAACACTACTGTAATCACTACATAGTATAAAACAAAGTCGCTTTCTCTGTCCCTAAGTCCCTTTGTATGCTTAAATCTTTGAAACCACGCAACGGATTTTGATTCGGTTTTTTTTAATAGGTAGAGTGATTTAATAGGAAGGTTTATATGTATAATAACATCCATTAAATAGTGGAGTAGGCTATATATTTTATTCCCGTGCGAAGTCGGAGCGGGTCGCTAGTAATATAATAAGATATGTAGTTGCCGCTTAATCATATCAATTTATGTGCCCCTACATAAAACATGGACCTAGGAATAAAATATAAAACGTTCATCTTTCAGGTCCTCGTTGAATACGAATCCGTCCACTTCGTGTCCCAAGATTGGGAAGCCAGGATGGTGGAGAGGTTCTGCAGATACGTGGTGAACGGCGTCCCAGGGTATGGAGTATCAGAGTTCCACTACAACCACAAGGGTGGAAGACCAGATGAGGTGGCCAAGAACGACCCTGAGTGGTTCAGGAAGATGTGCCATCGGGTTTGAGAAGGGATGTTAATAAATGATTTTTTATTTAACTTTTGGTTTTTTCTTAATGCTGTCTCTCGGAAATCACTACATAGTATAAAACAAAGTCGCCTTTTTTGTCCCTATGTCCTTTTGTATGCTTAAATCTTTGAAACTACGCAACGGATTTTGATGCGGTTTTTAATGAAATGAAATGATTATTTTATACCCGTGCGAAGCCGGAGCGGGTCAGTATTATATCTTGACAACTGTTTGTTATGGAAATATTGTATATTTTTACACGTAGGTATGTTCAGGCGATACAATTTAAGGAAATCTCCTGTACCACACTTAATGACATATTAGCGATAGACTTGAAACCTTTGACCAATATTACATATTAATACCATATAGGAAATAATAATATATTCCCGACATTCATTTGGAGAGAGAGTAATTGGAAATTAAAATTTCATTTTGAGGAATTTCTCTACATAGATAATAAGGCTGTGTCTGTACACGGCTATAACTACTATATATACTACCATACGCATTTAATAACGATTATCAAGGTATAAAGTAGATTAGAGTGGCCAAAATTTACAATACAGTTGAGGTGGACATTGAACCTTAGGCAACCCTGAAAGGGGTTGGCGCTCGTGAATGCTTACGTATTATAAACGTACTAAAAAGTGCTTACGTATTTTAAATTGATTGTACACATGATATTTCGCAACTTGTAAACTAAAATTACATCGAAAAACACAACAAAAGTCAAATCGGATATTTCGAGTTTGTTCAGTTTTGTTTTAAAGGAGCGACTTGATATCACACATAAATATTCATGCTAAGAAGTGACCAAAAAGATGTATTCATGTCTCCAAGGTTCTGTCCACTCCAAAAGGGATTCAATATATTTATATTATGTATTTGGACATGGGAAGGTCAGTACTCGGTTCCGTTGTCCAGAGGGCCATCCATACAACCTTGCCACTGAATCGAGCAACTCTATGAAGCAATTACTCTAATGCAATCAAATTGATTTCGACAACGACCGATGGTTGAAGATGAAATAATTGCCCCTGCCGTAGCGGTACAGCGTGTTCCCTTAACATTTTAACTTTGATTTTTTCTGCTGTAGAACAATGGAATCTATTGGGCGATGGGCTAGCAACCTGTTACATATATATATCCACGTGTCTACTTCCCTAACGGGGTTTGCAGAGACTGGAACGATCCTGACAAATTTCTCTTGCTTCACATACTCTTTTTAACCCTCTCAAATATGCTCTTCTGTTCGTTACGCTATATATGTCTTTGAAAAGAATAGCAAACTGTCACAATGTTCTATATAACATAACAACGTCATTATTCATGCTATATAGTGACCTAGGGGAAAGTGTCGTCTCTACAAGATTATTAAAGGATAGAACGTAAGTATATTATATACTGTTACGTAAATGTACATGGCCTAATAGAACACTTAGAGTTAGCACGTTAAGTGCTGATACTCGTAGTATCTCATGAATAGTAGGTTATATGTTACAACAAGTGTCAGAGGTAACCTCTAACTTTATTTGTAAAATGAATGTTGTATTCCGTACCGTACTATTTTGATGTGTAAATATAGCCTTTTTGTAGCAAAAATAATTTTTTTTTGGAATATTACAATAGTCAATGTTTCTTCACTGCGATATGACCTGTCAACAGTATTGACGTTGTTTAAAGAAGCTAAAGACTATAGTATAACATAAGCTTAACTTAGTAATCTTATATGTATGGCCCAATTCACATACTACTCACAGCTTTGAGTATCCCGTTATCAAGTACAATCGTATGTAACTTCTTATGTATGTGCTTCTGAATAGCGACATGGCTTTCCATCTGTCACATTGAGTACTGAATATCTGGTTAAAATGGGTTCGAGGTGGCTATAGAATAACTAATTCCGCAATGCAGAGATCGACACTCGACTACCTACCCCACAATGGTGCAACTAAGGTTATGAAAGTCTTGGTTTTGACGCACTGACTGTACGCCCAGATTGCTATTCCGGATGGACATTCTTGACCGTTTTTCCAATTAGTAATCTAATCACGGACTATTTTAGGTCTATTATATTAATTTGTAAAGCTTTAATTCCTAATTGGGTCTAATGACACTACTTAGGTCAATTACTACAAAAATAGGATAATAGAAATACTGCGAACATAGATTCACATACACTTTAAGTTATGGCCCTTTAGAGAGGAGGCAGATATCACTGTTCCTCATTTGTCTCGATCCTGACAAATTAATTTCATTTCTTTGACAATCATATTGCTCATACACACTCGGCAGTTATAATTAAGGTACCTCTTTTTCAATATGAAAACTATTTACACGTCATAAACTTTCAGTCATATATCATTGCCCTTTTCTACTGGATAAAACAATATTATACTGTATTTATTATATGTATTCATCATATCAATACCTCGTACTGCATGATAATTAACGACGTCTATGACAATATTAAAGACAGTTATATTTAAACACTCGCGATTTATGCTCATTTTTTTACTATATGAGACCGGGTCATATCACGATAAATTAATCAATATTTAAGACATTAGGTCACTAACACTAGAGTTTTTTATTAATACTGGTTCACTAAAGACGAATGAATGACATAGTGCAACTTTAATTCCTTTTTGAATCCGGTATTTAAGGTGAAAATACCTATGTTATGCATTGACGTTTGTTAAACCAAACTTAAATTTAGGACTTAGTTATTAGAACACCTATCTATAGGGTCATGTCTCATGTAACGTACTTTCCTAATTTTTTAACTGAGTTTTCAGAATAATTTAACGAACTTTTAATCACATTTAGACTATTTGACGACAATAATGAACATACATACAATATATTACTAATACAATACATTTAGTTTGGTTTAGAAAAGGTATGTGAATACCCGTTTCGTAAATACTTATTTTAAGACTAAATGTTTAATTTTAATAATTTAGTCTTAATAAAGTGTTGAACAAACAAGTGATGTGAGAATAGTACTAGGAATATGGATAAACGTAAGTTATTTAATTAAACAAGTTTTAATTTTTGCTACCCGTACTAGTATGGGACGTAAAACAAGCTGAATAGCTGTCGTTCTTCCTGGAAATTGGTAGGACAAGAGATTAGGAGCATAAATAACTTTTAGGAGAAAATCAATTGTGTGTCTTTCTATCCAGTTAAAATGGATAGATAGAACCTATGAGATACAAAATGTACTTTTTCACTTTTAGCATTTGAATTCGGATGTGATGGCATTTATATGAAACATTGGCGACTGGTTACAAGCCCATCGCCCGATAGATTCAATTGACATCTAGTCTCTGAAACTAAAACATGGTTTTGCGAATCATACATATATATAGCTATAACATATATAAGCTATAGCCTAACAAATCTTGTGATAAAATAAAGTTTGACGAGTTAAATAAACAAATGTTCCTTGACTTCTGTACATCCTGTAGAGGGTCGGGTGAGCATTTAGGTTCCCGTAGGCAGGTGGGCTGACCACTCGGCCAGTGAACGGCGCAATGGTAGGGTGAAGGAATACCAACCTTTGGATTTACGCAACTGAGGTATGTATAGAACTTAAGGAAGCAATTATTTTATAATTATTTCCTTTTCTAGTCTAGGATGTAAATAGAATGTTGATTAGTTATCTGTCTTCCGGGTGTTAAAAAGAGATTAAGGGACTAGTCCCTAGGGGTCAATAGAATTTATTGTGCAATGTGCTAGCAACCTTTTATCAAAGTTCCATATTAATGTTATACAAACCCGATACTAACACTACGTTCTAGGGTCTTTAAGGTTCTGAGGAGACTAAGGGACAAAAGATAAACAGAATCTCTTGAGCGATGGACTAACATCATCACGAATCTTAAAGGGATTAAAGTATGCATATAATAAGTATTATATTATATACTTTACTTAATGTGAAGATCTGACTTTCCGGATTGACTGGTATAATCTGGAATATACATAGAATTTTAACTTATTTTTAAAAGGGTAAACAAATTAAAACTATAAAATTAAAGTAGAAACAGAAATTAAATTATATAGAAAATATAATATGATAAAAATATATATGAAATTATGTTGGATGGAACCAACAAGATGGCAAAATTAACAAATTAACGGTATACTTGTTAACGATAACCATCGAGTGTATATGAAGAGTTGTGTACATGGCAGTGAAGCAAAATTTTATATATACGTATGTATACCTATGTAAATGTATGTTTCCAGAAATGGATTTCGACGCAATCTTGGAGGACGTGGGTCCGTTCGGCCGGTACCAGCGTCTGGTGATCTGCCTGGTGCTGCTGCCAGCTGTCATTCCGTGTGGCTTCCACGCCTACTCTCAACTCTTCATGGCTGGCTCCACGAACCACTGGTGCAGGGTGCCCGAGCTGGATGGGATTGATGCTGAGCTGGTGAAGAATTTGAGGTAGCTAAGCGTCTGAGTTTGATTACGGGTTTTGAGTTAAGATAACTTTAGGCCTCGGAAACTACATCAAACATTACAGTTTTAAAAGATTTACGATATATACTAATGATTAATAATTAACGGGACCTATCGCGTAAGTTTTTATATAATAAAGTTATGTAATAGGTAACCCGACGTTAAAACTTAAGCTATAAGTTCCGTTAGTTATTAATCATACGTGTTTTGAGTTAAAACTCTTCTGAAATTGGTAAACTCGTGAAACATATTCGCTTTACAAGATCCATTTGCAAAGGCATCAACTTTAGTGAGGGGAAACCAAGTGTGAGGAAAACGACCTACTTATTGTTTTTGTATAGTAAGTATTTGCTTTAACCGACGACCACCATCAAC
This sequence comes from Leucoptera coffeella, assembly GCA_030578115.1. Lineage (NCBI taxonomy): Eukaryota > Metazoa > Arthropoda > Insecta > Lepidoptera > Lyonetiidae > Leucoptera > Leucoptera coffeella. The sequence goes on from JAMBLF010001035.1 coordinate 53,396, forward strand.
TGATAGGCTTAAGGTAGTCATAAAATTACTAAAAATTACTAAGTCCGCAGTTTCTAAGATAGATATGTAAATCTCTGACTAGCTAGCATAGGGGTAACGTTTGTGAATTATGATTTCGTGATTGTAACTTCGATTCATAAATATTTAATACAAAAATCATATTTGGATATTATTAGTATGGAATAAATATTAAAAAAAGCAAACAAAAGATGTCGGGACACATCGTTAATTATTATCAGCCCAATTTCAGCAAAACTTTAAGACACACAATACTTCTTGATTCCTTCTTACGATAAACAGTACAGAAAGTCACCTACGAGTACATCCTATCAACGATTTAGATGAGCACTGTTAATTATTATCCTTTCAGCATTCCACTAGAGAGCAAAAACGAACAACTCCATTACTCCGAGTGCAAAATGTACAATCTGAACTACAGCGAAATATTGAGAACATACCCGAGCATCGAACAGGCCATCTCCAAGGTGAAGCGAGAGGAAACTGTGCCATGCCAGAACGGATGGATCCACGATAGAACTGTTTATAAGGAGACTGTTGTTACTGAGGTATTTAGTATTTTGGACATATACATACGTACATATTGTTTACAATACTCATTAAAATAGATCGCAGCAACAAATAATCTGATGTAATTTAAGATACTTGGAAAACAATGAAATATTCGTATGTTGACATTATGTAAGTGATCATTGTTAGGCACAACGGTGCAATTGGTATTAGTAAAAGGGATGTGATGTCAGTAATATATGGATAAAAACTTGCTACCCCATCACCCAAAAGATTCTATATTTTACGACAGGTAAAAACATTACTCACTCGTAGCATTTTATCTATGTCGCAGGTAACATGGAACTTGAACATTTAAATTGTTTTATTTATTTTTTATCAGATATACATTATTTGACCTCTTTATTTCTGTACTTTACTTTTAAGCTTAGCTACAACGTTTAAGAATAGTTTGAACTATGGAATGTTAATTACATTGTTTTACATTTCAGTGGGACCTAGTCTGTGATAGGGACTTCCTACCAACCCTGGGCTTGGTTCTTCTGGCCATCGGAGGCATCATTGGCAACTACATTTACGGCTACTTACTGGACTCCTTGGGCCGAAAACCTTCCTTCTTCATCTATCTGGTGATTGAGAGCATCTTCGGAATAGCGACGGCGTTTGCCCAAAATTATACGATTTGGGTCATTTATAGAATCGGCGTCGGGTTTACCGTTCCTGCTATCATGGGAACTCCGTATGTTTTAGGTGAGTGTGGTTAACAGATGTAGTCTAGATACTGTTAAGTAGTTAAATATAGACTTATAAGTTTAAATGGTTCGATACAAATACGCGTACAGTAATCAGGTTATTTAATTAGTTGAAAAATCAATCGTGGCGGTATCGATTTTCGGTAATTGGTAATAAATAGGAAATCATCGTGCAATTTTGTGTTTCAAAAATAGTCTCCTACATACATATATATCGTAAGTACTTACGTCCATAATATAACATTGAAATGAGTAAAAGATTGGACAAAACTAAATATGTTTAAAATTTTGTTATAGATACTTTGAAATCTTATACGTATTTGAAATATTTAAAAAGATATATTACTAGAGCTTGTTAAAAATAATATACAGTGACTGCACAGATGACGGCTGATAGAAGAGTATGGAAGCGAAAAACATGATGTACGACCCCTACAAAGACAGAAGAATGATAATTATCAATGGTAATTCAAATATTAATCAAAATACATACATCAATTTCTCCTTTACAGAAACAATGCACCTAGTTAAAATTATAAATATGTTTCAGCAATCGAGCTAGTTGGTCCAAAATGGCGTACAGTATGCACTATTCTGTCCAACATCGCCTATTCTTTGGGCCTCATACTCCTGGCTTTAGTGGTCTACATGGTGAGGGACTGGCGATACCTGGCCTTGGCTACCACGGTGCCTTTTCTGGTACTGTTCCTGTTCTACTGGGTGATGCCTGAGAGTCCGAGATGGTTGCTTGCCCGTGGACAGTTTGAGAAAGCTGAGGTTATATTGAAGAATATGGCGAGGTGAGAATTTTAAACGGAGAGTTTTTTAAATTCATATTTAGTTTGTAGTTATCTACGATCGAATAGAAATACTCGTTCTTTGTGAGTGATACATACATATTTATCGATTTTAGTGGAAAGAGGGAAAACACGGGAAAATATCGTAAGCAAAACCTACTTGTTTTCTAAAGTCAGTGCTTGTCCATAGCGACACAATGATACGGTGCACAATGGTGCTTGTAAATTACCACCTGTCACATTGAATCTTATTATTGGTCAACACGTGGGTACGAGCTGGCCATAGAATTACATTATCCGCAAATGCCGAGATCGGCTTCCGAACCTGTGACGATTTCGCTAGGGTTTGTCGCGTGACAGTGTTTGACTTTGAAAGAAAGTTTTCACAATAAATACCTTTTACTGAAAGAAAATTAAACCTAGTATTCTAGAACTATTAAAACAATGAGAGTATTGGGGGATATGGTGCTTGAACCAATCATTCTGACAGGAATTTGCCTAATGTTCCCAGTTTCTATTTGACAGCACTTAATCGCCTTCCCAATACGAGCCTACTTATATTTCCTTACCCTTCCAGAATAAACGGCAAATCCCTCCCAGCGAACTACATGGTGCAACTGAAACGCAAATACGCGCTGGACAAAGTCAAAGACGACATCGAAAAGGAAAAGACTAGAAAATACGGAATCCTAGACCTGTTCCGGACCCCAAACTTAAGGAAGAAGACCTTAATAATCACATTTATTTGGTTTACAAACACCAGTGTCTATGTGGGGCTTTCATACTATGCTCCAGTACTGGGTGGTGATGAGTTCTTGAACTTCTTTCTGGCCGGGGTGGTGGAGTTGCCGACCTATCTGTTCCTCTGGCCATCAATGGAAAGGCTGGGCAGACGGTGGACTCTGTGTATGAGCATGGTGGTAGGTGGCGTCGCTTGCTTGACCACGTTTTTGGTGCAGCATGGTGAGTTTACGTAATGAGTGTATGGAATAATTTAGAGTTTGGGAGCAGTGAAGAATGCTATTTGTTGTCAATCTTTCCGGCATGTCGCAGTATTAAAAGGACGAGTACATTTACTCTTTTGAATTATATGCTGTCATATCATTGCCATCATAACCTCAATGGCTATGTTAAAAGTCGCGGAGATATGAGGTATCAAATGTTGTAATAAGTTATATTCAGTGCAGTTCAGTCGTTCTGGCATTTGATTCTAAATCGGTACGTTCGAAAATGATGTATTTCATTTCTATGTACCAACACTTAAAGTGCAGTCCCATTAACTGTAACATTTTATACGTTCGCGTGCTTCGAAATGAAAAATATTGTATTTTGTTCTTATAAACGTAAACCTTATAAAAAGTTACTGGGACTGCACTTTTAGCGATGACATTCTTGCAATAAAAAACCACAATTCCGCAATTGCGATCCAAAAATGACTCATTTACTCAAATGATAACGATCGTGAAAGTATGTCATGTTTTTCTTTTTTATTCTCCATCTATAAAAGAAAACAAAATCTTCTAATCCTCCATATTCCTTTCCAGAAACCTACGTCACCCTAGCCCTGTACTGCATTGGGAAGATGGGCATTTCCTCCTCATTCGTGGTGCTGCCTCTCATGGCGTCAGAACTCTATCCCACCGTGGTTAGAGGCTTAGGAATGAGCCTGAGTTCAGTATTGGGCATGCTTGGACCTATATTCATACCGCTTGTTAATTATTTGGTAAGGTTAAACATGTAGTGTAATATTGGTCATATTGAATGATAATAGTCTGTACTTGTAAATGGTGACATGATTTACAACCTTTCATACGTTGTAGGGTTAAGACGTGCTTTTAATATGTTTACATGCTTTTAATATGAATAATTAGTTACATAGAATCACCAACTCCGCAACTGATGAAATGGACAAGCTAACCTATGAGTATACATACCACTAAGGATATAATTTCCGTATCTATTTCGTAAGGGCCATGAATACTTATGTTATTCTCTACAGGGTTCAGACATAATGGTTCTCCCCTTAATCATCATGGGGGCGTTATTAGTAGCCGGTGGCATAGCCAGTCTACTTCTACCAGAAACCCTGAACCAGCATCTCCCGCAGACCTTGGAAGATGGAGAGAAGATGGGGCTGGACACTGACTTCTGCTGCATCCCGCCAGTTAAGGAAAGTGAGAACAAAACTGAAATACAAATGGTTTCCGCATATTTCTGGGTTTTATTTACACCTGTCTGATTAGTTAGAGTTTATTAGCTATTTATTAGTTAATACACTTCTGATCATTAGTAAAATCAGCTCTTGCTGGCAGAGAGGGTTAAAATGTCCATCTGCTCAATTGTGGAGGTAATAATATAGCCACCTCGAACCCACGTGTTGGCCAGATAGTTTTTCCTTTCCTGGTAAGGATTAAAGACCGTGAATGTTTGTGTGTTGTGTTTATAGTTGTGTAATACCAATACGGTTTAACAGTGTTTCTAAAACCCAATTTCTATTCCCGATAAAATAATCTGTTTGGAAGAATATATTCAATTTATGACTTGTAATGTTTATAACAAATAATGCATGTAATCAAAAAAAATTACAAATTCTATTACATTTGGATAATATGTCGAGGCAACCGATGTGTAATGTTTAATTTACTAAACCTGATATCCCAGATAAGAATCATATGGTGTATGCATTGAAATAAATGGAATAAAAAGAAAACGGTGACTACACAATTTATACACTTATAATGTAATTCAATAATTATTTACTTACAAAGTACGCTTAAAAATAATATTATTTATGTATAAAGTATTAAAAATTCATCATCTTCATGCTCCAAATCTGAAAAAGAAAAACACTTAAAATCAATGTGATTATAGACGCATATGACAATTTATAATAGCACTACCCCGCAAGGGTAGGGTTGTGAATGCGTTTGTTTGTTGTTTTTGTTTGAAATTGGAGATATTTTTTCGAAACGGGTGAACGCAGCGTGAAGAACTGGGCCCTTACTCCACTAATTCACTTTAGCCACAATATTACTTCAGTATCGATACTGTAATACTTCAGTAGCCGTAATTTGACACTTTTGGCACTCCACTAACAAATTTTGGACACTGAAGCGCTATCGAACTACATCTGAAGTACTTCTGCATCTGAAGTACAAAAAAGCTACTCCACTAATCAAACGTCTGTCAATGTCAGTTCAATAGCCTTATATTTGGTACTCCACTATTGATATTTCTATACTTGAGTTGCCACTGAAGCACCACTGACTCGCTATTGAAGTATGGAAGTGGCATGTCAAAATATTAGCAGAGTGCCACTTTTACAGCCGAGACGCAGTAGCGACGCAGTTGTGTGGCTGTCAAAGTTAATTAGGGGAGTAAGGGCCCAGATTCGAAGCGCATATAACAAATCCGACTGTGCACCTAACTCACAAACTTCTGTTACAAACAGAGTATATAAAAACTCAGAACTAAAAGAAAAATGATTTTAGTTCCCAGTTACAATAAGACAGAAAAAGGAATTCGATGTAGCTCCGTTGTTTAGGGCTTGACTCTGTATCGAGGGTACAGGGTTCAAATCGCGCTTGAGCATGTACCAACAGAAATGAAGTTTCATGAATTTCTATGTACATTTTCGTAATAGAATAACATTTACGAAATGCGGCGAATACTACGGTGAGGGGAACATCCTGAGGAAACCTGCCTGTTACCCGAAAATGGCTTACCACCTGTCACATTGAGTACTGACTATCTGGTGAACGTGGGTTCGAGATGGCCATAGAATTACGACCTTCGCAATTGCGGAGATGGACACCTAAACCTCTGACTCGTGAGGATTAATGGTCGTGAACGCGTTTGTCTTAGTTTTGTCTTTTTACAAAAATGTGAAACCCACCTATTGCATTTGTCTCAGTACCATAGCTCCGCCCCCTCCTTCCACGCTTTCGATTGGTCGTCCTCCTCCCCTCCCGCGGCCCCCGCGGCCCCTTCTACCGGTTTACCTGTCAATAACATACATATACATTAAATTATACATATACATTTATGTCCTTAATATATTTTATCTTACGTAGAGCGGTTACGTAGGGGCCGGCCTAATAAGACATAATAACAGTCAGACGCTATATTGAAAAAGGTGACGTTAGGAGTAACTATAACCGCCGAGAGTGTATGAGAGGATGTATGAATGTCAATGAAGCGAAAGTGGTATGTCAGGATCGGGACAAATGGGGATCCGTGATCTCTGCCTACCCCTATACAGGGTATCAGGCGTGATGTGTATGTATGTATGTATTCATTAAATTATACATATAGATTAATGTCCTTAATTTATTTTATCTCTTTTGGTGTTGACAGAACAGAAAGACAGATAATTGATATATCGTAAGTATACATAAGTAAGTTTTTAGAATGGATTAGGGTTGTGATTTTATATGGAACATGGTTGACGAGTTGCTAGTCCATCGTCCAATAGACTTTATTTAGTTCTAGTCCATTAGTTATCACCTACGATATGTTAGGAAGAATAGCAGCCAATCAGCAATCTTTTTCGAAGAGTCCCAGATTATCACTGGAATCTGTTAAGAGATGCTATATCACTACATAGTATAAAACAAAGTCGCTTTCTTTGTCCCTATTTCCCTTTGTATGCTTAAATCTTTGAAACTACGCAACGGATTTTGATGCGATTTTTTTAATAGATAGAGTGATTCAAGAGGAAGGTTTATATGTATAATAACATCCATTAAATAGTGGAGTAGGCAATATATTTTATACCCGTGCGAAGCAGAAGCGGGTCACTAGTTATATAATAATTGAATAAGTGTCTTCTTACCTTCGTCATCATAATATTTCGAATACCCCTCCTCGTCATCCTCTGAAAAAGATTAATAATCACATTAATACAGGTTTATGGTCTGCTTATCCCGTAAGGGAGGTAGAGGCGTGAATATATATTATATACGTATGTACAAGTTAAGAGTGTCAGAGTGTGTGTGTGAGAGTCATATGTATATTAAAAAAAGTAAGGGATATATCATATGATGTATGTATATGTTAACATTGCAGTAGTTACTATATACATTCAAAGGAAAAAGACTTGAAGGAATAGATATTATTGATAATCAAGTACTTTCAGAATGCGTGACGTTACATTATATTACGCTCACATCCTTCACTCCCTTTCGGGGTAGACGTAACCTCAGTGACACTTAACATTACAACACTCGAGATTGTAACAGTGCCCATATTGAGTACTCGTTAAATATCACTTGCCAATCGTCCAAAAGATTATGTGACTCATCCACGTCCTTTAATCCTTTCGGTATGGACAGCACCTCGGAGATAAAATCTTTCCTAGGGCACTTTTTAGCCTCGACCCCGAGTCCCTTAGTCGCCCCCTACGACATTCCGGGAGGAACGGTAACTAGTTAGCGTACTATTAATATCACAACTAGCAAAACACTTAAAGATTTCAAACCAATATGTATAATTAACTTCGCTGAGGGACAACATCGTGACGATACCTGCCTATTACTGAAAATAGGTAATAGTCCGTATCTGTTAACAGCGGCAAGGTTTACCACGTATCATGTACCATAATGATTATCAGGTAAAAAGTGGATTTCAAATGGCCAAAGACCATTACAATGCTCACTTGACAGTGGATACTCAACCTCTGAATACCCGAGGGTTTTACGGTCGTGAATGCATGCATTTATGTTTAATATATGGTTTACCTTCACCATCTCTTGAAGCTCCTTGATCATCTGAAAAACAGATTAATTATTATTAAAACTCATATAAAAATAGTAATAATAATAAAACCAGTTATTCACAGCCACAAAAACATACACAAAACAAAACGTTTACAATTAAAACATATGTTAATAAAATTGCAAACTAGCTGCCGTTCTTTCCAGCCTGACATGGTAGTATGAACTAGGTAATATTAGCCTTTAGCGATATTCTATATCATTGGCATGACAACCCCTCTATTAACAGTAACAGTAAGAGTAAACGTTTATTTCTCCGAATTTCTATTCAGCTCGAAATTGATGAAAATACGTAAAAAATACTTTAAGAAGTATACCTTAGAGCTACTTTCATGTCTCCGAGGTTCTGTCCAATCCGAGAGGGAATATACTTTTGTATGTGTATATATATATACGCAAAGCATACATCCTAACTCTACCTTGGAGATCATATCATGTTTCTGAGGTTCTATCAACCCCGAAAAGGATTATGGGACGTGAATACATAACATAAACATAACATACGCTTTACGACTTGTGTATACACACTCCCTTTTTTATTATGGCGGGGTAGTCAGAGGCTTGAATGCCCATCTCCGAAATTTCGAAGTCATGTTAGGTATGGGTCATTCGAAGCCCGCGTATCACTATAGTATATTCGCTTTTAGAAAATAGTGACGTCATCATGTCCTCACGATTTGACCAATGAGACGTGACAACTGTCGTCTGCAATTGGTCGATGTGAAATGTTTTCTCATTTACTAACGTCTCATTGGTCAGTTTAACGTCTATATATCATGACGTCACTATTTACTTAACGCGAACAGCCTATAGATAGACAGCACCCGACGTGACAGTGACGTGTATATGTGAGCAAAATATCTACCTTCCGTCTCGCCCTTCATCATGCGCAGGATGTGCTGCTTCTCCTTGGTGAGATGCCGCTTGCCGTTCAGGTGCATCGTCATCTGCTCCGCATTCGTCATCGACGTCTAGAAAAGCAACATATGATAAGTATAGTCAATTTATTGGTATACTAGCGACCCGCTCCGGCTTCGAACTTCTGGCTATTTAATGGATATTATTATACATATAAACCTTGCTCTTGAATCACTCTATCTATTAAAAAAAAACGCATCAAAATCCGTTGCGTAGTTTCAAAGATTTAAGCATACAAAGGTACATAGGGACAGAGAAAGCGACTTTGTTTTATACTATGTAGTGATTATTGATATAGGAGTACCTATAACCGCCGAGTGTGTATGGGAAGATGTATGAGTGTGAATGAAGCGAAAGTGGTCTGTGAGGATTGGAACAAATGAAGATCCGTGATCTCTGCTTAAACCTCTACAGGGAATCAGGAGTGCTGCGTATGTAAGTTTGACTAACAACCTTCTAACCCTACTCCAATAGGGAGGTAGTCAAGCTATGTTCCCTCTACCGCTACCCCATAAGGGATAACACCCATGTAGTGACCTTGTAGATTTTCCTATCTTCATTGACAATCTTCTATCTACCTTATAGGGAAGGATTATTATGTGGCATGTGTTACCTTGCAAATGTCGCAGTAGAGGTCGTTGTTGGGCGCCGCCTTAGGCACTGGCTTGGGCAGGGGCGCCGGAGCCTCGTCCTCTAGCTTCATCACGCGTTTCTCCCGCCTGATCAGCTGCTCACTGCAAACCAACATTAAAGGGATTAGTTCTATAGAGAAATATGTTCCTGTTTAATACTATTACACAATTAATTCAATTCAATTAGACTTAAATAGCTCGACTGTCCCAAACCAAAACCTAGTAAGAGCCTTTTAGAAAATAAATTACAGAAGCAAAACAAACTCAATTTTGTGCCTGCGCAAATGTCAAAAGTATAAAGTTATAAAAGCAATAAGCATAGCCTTTGGTTCTGAGTGCGTTAGAGCAGCTAGTCTTATTGCATTAGACGCAGTTTTATAATAAATCAAGAAAGATCGAAAAAGAAAATTTGAAAACAAAATGGCTGTTAGTAGGTTTTGGTTTGGGACAGCCGAGCTGCTCACTATAAGTAATCACGATTATGATACATAAACACACATCAAATGATATAGATTTATGTTTTAGATCACTTTCAATGTTACCGTAAAATATTGAATACGTGTATAAAAACCGAGCATTTATGTAAACGCAGAAAACCATTAAAAAAATTGCAAATTACGAGAAAGAAAAAGGCAATAAGCACTCTATTCTCGTCTCAGACTTACTGAACTTATAAAATGTTTACAAATAATAAATGTTGATACTTACACACGAGGTATCATTTCAGGATGGTGCAAGAACGGATTCTTGGGAGGTTTGTTTCCTATTACAATGCTGCAATAAAAACAAAGAGTGATTACCATAAGTAGGGAACACAACAGTATAATACGAATCGTTACCTCAAATTGCTATATATGAACTTTAGTTATTACACTATTGTGTATGGATAAATACTAGAGAAAGTAACAACAACACATAGTAAGTCACGCCCGTATGACAATGTATCAATGACAATCATGACAATGTATGTAATATCTGTCTCTTTATGCAAGGCCATTCTCAATATAAGTTACAAACTCAATTTTATTTAGCTAATAGAAATATGTAATTAGAAATTTAACGTTGACTGTGCTATTTATTTATTATTTATTAGTTAATAATTACGATAAATAAAATTTCCAGTTACACTTAAAAAGGATTTATAAATATTTATAAAAGAGATTAATCAATATTTTTTAAGTTTATTTTTCCATGCTTTACTTACGATTTATGAGCCTTCCCCGAGTAATGCGATTCAGCGTGGACCTTGGAAGTGATCTCCACATCACAAAGTTCGCAGTACAAATCCCTAGACTTCATGGGTGCCTAGAAATTGCATACAAACGTACATGTTAACAGAAAAACCTTTGGTATACCATAACACTGAATCAAGCCACAAAACTTACATCAATGTTAAGGAATAAACTTCAAGATTTACTTATACTGTGTAATATTATATCCTACCTAATGTAATTTTACTCTCTCGTAACTTTAGGTAATTTAAAAACCTTACCTCCTCATAACCTCAGAGCGTCCGTTGATAACTATGACCCTGGGTAGAAAGCTACCCAGAGCTAGACTCGCTGGCTTGATGCAAGATCCTATTTTGAGAAAGGGCATTCACATAATACGTACTGACATCGGCTGGCAATGTATCGTTCATGCTAGGCCGGGCCCTATCACTAGATCAATACGCTGTGGCTTAACATGAACTGCGATTCCATATTATGTGAACAGGGTTGAGTTTTCTCAAAATACCTACTGGAACGTGCATCAACAGGTTGTCTATATTTACCTCGCTCGGCATAATTCCGCCAGTCGTGCTAAACTGATTTATCCATTTCTTTTGGTTCTTCAAGTGGTTTTTCGACGTATAATGCATACGCGCTGGAAATTGACAACATATTTAAACTATTTCATGAGTTTTGTACCAATGTTATGTTGGAATGAGTATTGATAAATAATTATAATAATTTTGATTACTCATACTTGCCTTAGGGCCATAGGAAGGATTTGAGAACAACACTTTACTTAATATTTATTCTTATGTAATGAATCACATCTTAGCATGGGCAGTGTTAGAAATGCTACCTAAATTTTTATTGGCTTGTAATGGGTTTTCCAAGGTAAAAAATATGAATATCAGTAACTTCTGCTGTAATATTGAATCATAATCATTCTGCTAAACAATACCAAACGTTAATATTACCCAAATATAGAACTGGTACTTCATGCAGAGCAGTGAACTTTGAATTTGATTTAAATTAGCTGAAGATTGTATAGTATCTTTATTATATAGTAAATAATAACACTATAAATTTAATATTATCTTATTCTTATGATTTACAGGTTCAATTTTGATCATTCATAATGTGGCTTTATTAAAAAAAAACTAAGTAAGTTACTATGAATATTCACAATTTCAGCTTATATCACATTTTATAAAATCAAATATAATTCTTAAACTCAATATTATATAGCCTCGGCTAAAATTTTTCAATTGTACTTATTGTATTTGTTACTTAGTTTTGTAACATCATGGTAGAATAAATTGTATCATGACCAACAAGATAGTATCACTTATATAACATGTTTGTGAACAGAACTGTTTTGATAAAGGATTATTGTTTAATTCTGAAACAGTCCATTAATATTGTAACAATGCATAATTAACATAATTGATCATTTCTTACAATATATTCATCTTCAGTTAGCATAAACCTAATTTAAAAATAGTCATTTTTTTCAACAGACTCTTTGTAGTCATGATTGACTTGAGATCCTATTTAAATTGTCTTTTTACTCATTAAAAAAAACCAGACAGAAATGGAGTCAACATTTATTAATCTGACCTATCTTAACATCCCTACAATTTCTAACACTGATCATGAAAGATGCAATACCAGTAATCTATTCAAATTAATGTACCAAATTAGAATTCATTATTTTAAGAATTATTTGCATTTTCAACTATAGCTTCTATTATATATTTTTCCAGAAGTCTGATTTTCAAGTCTGAAATAGACAAAGGTTTATTAAATGAAACATGTTCAAGACTTACAGATGGCGAAGGTGGTTAGATCCATGGCGCAGATGCCGCAGCGCTCCGGCTCTATCATCTCCAAGAGACTTCGGGGAAGATTGATGAGATGTTCTTTTGTGACTCCGCAACCTGAAATTGAATTACACACATTAAATTACTCTACTTGATTATGAATTACTTACAAATTAATTTATTATTTTACATGGCAGGAATTACAAAAAAAAGTGTATGTGGAGGTGTGAATCAATAAAGCAATAGTAGTTTGTTAGGATCTGGAGAAACGGTTGTAAGATTTAATGTAGGTTGATGTAATGTATATGTAAATTGAAAAAGTTATGTTACTGATGTTATCAATTAATATGTATGTTAAAAATGAAGCAAATATTCTTGAAAGAAAACTACTTATGTGAAGTATATATTATGACCAGTGTGTGTGTGTATGTTACCACCAAATGAAAGTGTGCTGAGCACTTCAGCAATTCCTTAACGGTAAAACATAGCGAGGCACAACAATGTGTATCTTTTGTATCTCATTTGTATAAAATAGTTGAAACATATACTTACGTTGTAAATATCCTACTACTCTATTTTCTAAGGCCTTGTTTGGGGTACTATAACTCTTTCTAACATAACTCTTGAGCGCTTGTGGAACTCTATCTCCAGGTCCATATTTGCCAAGAGGTTCTTTATAGCGTTCACGACGGCTGAAACAATAGTCATCCACATTTTAAAGCCTACAATGGTAGCGGTGATTTGAAATTTGTCTAAAGACAAATGCTAAACCAAGTCTTACTGTCTCATTTGTTAAATATCTAAATATATACATAAGAAGAATTTTAATGTTATCACAAAGTAGGTCAAGTTTATTTTTAAATAACTCAACATACTAAAATTAAAATAACCTATAAAGCGAACAATACTTCAGATATAGTTAGTGTAATTGTACTCTAATTATTTATACATCATTCATATGAAGACTCACAGGTTTAATGCCTCTCAGAGTGACAGGCTTTTTAAGACATAACATGACCTTAGATAACACTAGCATAACTAAAAGGGTTGTGCTACCATATTTATTTAAGATTGATGTGTTAGGAAGAAAGGCGTCTAGTAAGCATCCTGTTTACGAGCAAGGCTGAACCAGGGGAGCTACTAAATATTTACATGTCACAAAGGTGAACGTTCTAGAAAATCTGTGCCGTGCGTGCATTGAAATTAATGAAAGATAATTAACTACACTGATTAATAAAATTAACTTACTGTCCCACAATTGATATAAGTGTTTCATATTCACTAAGGACAATGACTGGAGGTTCTTCTACGTAATTTGCTTGTACATCGGCCTCCCAGTCTTCCAACAAATTGATAGGCCATGGATCCTCGGCGTCACCCATTTTATTTTTTAACAAAGTCTTGTTATCACACTATTAGCACGTTATTTACACAAAATATGAGGATATTTTCCTCTTACAGGCTTTTGTTAATATAATAATAACACCTACACACAATTTAGGAAAATATAAACGTGCAGCATCGGTCGGAGAATTCCGTCAACAGAAAGCCATTATCTGACATTTCTCGTTCAATTCAATACCAAATATTGATTAAACTTCTATTCGTCGCTGATGTAACCATCACGATTGAAGAGGATTAGGCAAATTAAGGTAATTTGCTATTAACTTGGACACCAGTTGGAGGAGACAAGATGGATAACTTTATTTTACAAAAGGAGTTTTATTATACTTAACCAGCTAACTAAGGACACGAATATTTCATACGATAGTGTAAATATGAAATAATATATTTCTATAGTGTGGATTTATTTAATTTTCAGTTTCAAAATTACAGACTTATTTAGACTTATACATTATAGACTTATTTAGTACTTACACATAATAGGAATAAGATTTCCATTGTTATGAACGCTCTATGGACCATGAGTGATATTATATAATTATTTTGAATCTATGAATTTATTCAGGGAATGTACATAGAATTATTGTTAATTATATAATTATAAATAGGTAATTCATTTCACAATCTTATTACAAAGTGGTAATAATTTATTTAACTTTACTAAAAGAATTGAGTAAAATAATCGCTCACAGGCTAAATACTGAAGTAACTGACGCATGGCCAAATCACCTTTGTTGACTGAAAGTCAGATTTTCTTTTAGAAAAATTGCCGTACGACAGTGAACGATTTTATGAAATGAGTTCAATTTTGGTTTTGGATAAAATATATTGAAAGTCCTCCATTTAGAGTACCCGCCACATAAGGTGGCAGTAGCCAAACTTGGAACTAAATTTGACGTTTCCGCCATTGCGTGTTATTTTGTATGAAAGGTAAATTTAGTATTACCAGCGTTGTGTTTTTTGCCCACTCTTTGTAATTTTTATGTTTGTTAAGGGTGATTATAATAAATTGATTTCCGGAGTTTCTTGTTAGTTCTTCTCCAAGCTAGGGTCTCCGCTGAACTTCTTCTTCTCAATCGTTACGCTCTTATCAGAGCGGTCGTGGTCTTCATGACGTGGCATCTTGAGCAGCCGAAATGGTTGGTGAACTAACCTCGGTAAAAATATGTAAAGACAATGCTCAGTGCCATGTTTGAAATAGTTTTTTTACATACATACATACACATCACGCCTGATTCCCTGTAGAGGGGTAGGCAGAGATCACGGATCCCCATTTGTCCCGATCCTGACAGACCACTTTCGCTTCATTGACATTCATACATTCTCTAATACACTCTCGGCGGTTATAGGTACTCCTAACGTCACCTTTTTTCAATATAGCGTCTATCTGACTGTTACATATATGTCTTATTAGGCCGGCCCCTACGTAACCGCCCTTCCACTTCACTCATATATATTCCTTTTGTCAATATATAGTTTTTTTAATTTGTACTTAGATCATAAAATAACTTTCAAAGAGAGCTTATGATAGGGCCTATTTTGAATAAAAATATTTTGACTTTTGACTTTGGTATATTAATTTGTTTTATTTGAGTTTATAGCTCTGCAACCAAAGATCGTTACAAATGAAACCTCAATATAATGTATCGAGCCGTATGGCACAGTGAGTGCTAGTTTTGGCGTGTTTACTGGCAACACTGGATTACGCGACTGTGGCGACGCCTCCAACTGCCACCTTATGTGGCGGGTACTCTACTTAAGATTATGAAATAAAAAGTTGGCAGAAAAATAAAAGTGGACTTGAAATGGCGCTCTCATTTCTTCGCTCTAAAGTGCTCACACAAAATCTGAGAAACTTTTACTTGAATAAACGTAATAATGGATACGTCGTATTGTGAGTAGTATTTGTCTTATTTATACAATTTCATTATGTATATTAGAACCTAGATAATTACAAAGTAATTGTGATTAGTTGGTGGTAACCATAAGTACCATATACCCGGCTTTAGCTACCACATATTTGAGGTTGGAATTCAATTTTACTATATGATTTCCATTTCTGTATGCTTTCCATTAATCTAATTAATCATAAATAGACTAACTATCATGGAATAATATTGTAAGTTATATATTGCTTATATGATCACACATATACTAAGTCTATTGCAAAACATGTAGTCTAATTAACTCACATTAGTAAACAAGAATGATTGCTTCAAAGATATGTAAAGCCAATTAATGGTGTAGTTACACTGGGAAACTGATAAAGTGCCCATTTTGTTTATTTGATTAGATATAATTTAGTTTGTTTACCTTAACCTGTGATGAACTGGTTTCCATTCACATGCAGCCGTAGTCAAATGTAATAGTACAATGCGACTTCATTATTAATTTGTTATACTGTCATTAATTTCAACTTATGAACATAGCCATGTCAGTGTTATAATCAGTTTGTGTCAATGTACAGGAAATAATGTAATCTCTTGTTTTCAGAATTCCAGAAATCGGTGAAGATGCAGACAAAGATTCCCTATTATGTGAAAATGGTTTACCCGAATTCAACGCTCTAACAATAGAAAAATGTATAGCCTCTATCACCCAGCAGAGCTTTGAGTATGAGAATGGTGTTCAACAAATAGAAGCTTCCACGGCACAGTGCAAAAACACCTTTGAGCAAGTCCTAAAACCTTTAGAGACACTTGACAGTAGTTTAGAACTCACTTGGGGTATTGCAAAAACTTTGTACCTAGGAAACAGTTCTCTGATGCCCACACAAACGTACTTGAAGATCCACGAGCGAGCACATAAGGCGAGAAGCACTAAGTTCAATAGCAAACCTATTTTTGATGCAGTGGTTATGGAGAAAGAAAGACACAAGGATTTAACAGATGAAGAGCAGAGGTTGCTAGATAAATATATTCTGGAGGGGAAGTTGAATGGATTAGACTTGGATGAGTATAAAAGAACCAAATTAAATAAAATTGTTACTGACATTCAGAAGTACCAAGGCTTCTACCGCGACAAAGTAAAGATTGCTACAAAGATATTCAGTCACATTATAGATGATTTTGAAACTATTAAGGACCTACCAGAGAGTGTTTTAAAATCCATGTCACATAATAATGCATGGAAACTGACCTTGGAACCCCACATTTATGATCCTTTCATGCAGTATTGCCATGATAGGAAGCAGCGGTGGAATGCGTACCAAGCTCACATACAAAGATGCTCGACGTTTGGCAAAAAAGAATTGGAAACAAGTGTGGATTTAGAGAAGATCAGAAAGCTTCGTAAAGACCAAGCTAATCTTTTAGGTTATGAGTCTTTTGTTGAAATGAGCATGGAAACAAAAATGGCTGGTTCAGTGGAAAACATAAATAAACATTTTGATGTCCTCTTGGAAAATGCTAGGATAAGTCAGGATTCAGAGCTGGATGCTCTTCAGGACTTTGCAACTCACTCTGGGTTCAAAGGGGACTTGGAAATGTGGGATATACCCTACTGGCAGAGACAACAAAAGTGGGAGTTGTATAAGTTTGATGACATGAAAGTCAAGGAATACTTCCCACTGCCTAAAGTTGTCAATAACTTGTTTAATTTATGTAGCTCTTTATTTGGGATCAACATTGTCGAGCAGCCCAATGTACATGTATGGCACAAGGACGTAAAGTATTATGATATTTTTGATGAAACAAGCAACAAGCCTATTGCGGGATTTTATTTCGACCCTTACGCAAGAGATGAGGAGAAGATTAGGGCCTACGACAATAAGGGGTGGCATTTAAGTTTACGTAACAAGTGTGCATCAACATCTAGTACTCCCCTCTCGGCACTTATTTTCCATTTCACACCTCCAGCTGATGGGAAACCATCTCTGTTATCGTTCCAAGAGGTTGGAGTTCTTTTCCAAAGATTCGGTCATTCGTTGCGTCACCTCCTTACCAAAGCCTCTTACTCCGAAGTCGCTGGTCTCTCTAACCTAGAATGGGACGCAGCCAAAATATGCGGACAAGTCATGGTGCATTGGCTCTACGACCCAAGCACAATCCAATGCATAAGTGGACATTACAAAACAGAGGAACCGTTGCCAGATGAAATAATTAAAAATCTACAAAACGTCCGAGGACATATGGCAGGCTTTCGTTTGTGCAAGGAACTGTACTTGTCCCACCTTGATTTAGAGCTTTATTCCTCGAAGAAATTCTGGCGGGATATTGTCAAAGAATTATGGCCGAAATACCACTCGTTGCCGTTCGACAAATACGATTGCCACCCGCTTAATTTCCCCAAGATTGTGTCTGATGAATGGGCGGCCGCGTATTATGGCAATTTATGGTCCAGGATGATTGCTGCCGACATTTACAGTGCATTTGATGAGTCGCAAGATGAACACGAAATGTTGGATGTGGGGAAACGGTACAAGGACACGTATCTGGCTTTGGGAGGTGCTTGTCATCCGAATGAAGTCTTCAGGCGATTCCGAGGCAGAGATCCGTCGCCCCAAGCTCTCTTAAACGACTTGGGATTGTCAAGTGTCAGCGAATGAGTGTAAATAAATGTAGAGTTTAGGTATTAAAGTTATCCTAATAAAATATTGTTATTTATTAAACGGTGTGCTTATTTCCCCTGTAGTACCTTTGGATGAAATAGCGACATTACCATTTACTTTCATTACAATGTTCGTGGGTCTAGAAAAATTAATTCGCGGTGGGTATTTTTTTCATTTTGGAATATATTTGAGTTCCCTTCAACTACAAGCAATCGTAATTTCACAAAAATGTCCAGCCTAGTCTATGATAAAAACTAAAACAAAATTATTGTCAAATAATCTTTAATCAGGATTCTGTTCCCAAGCCCTTTCCATATCCAAGATATCTTTCTTAATATTCTCATCATCAGGCAGTAGTTTAGCTGCCTGTTTCATTTCATCAATGGCGTTGCCAAGGCGACCGATTCTGGCTAAAGCTGCAGCTCGTCTCGCCAGGCACTTAGCCCTGCTCCGTCTGTTTGCTTCACATTCTGGCTTCATCAACTCTAGGGCTGTACTGCAGTCGTACATCTGAAATGAAAAAGTATCATATAAAATAGTCCTCTCTGGGACCTAATTATAATGCTAACTAGCCGTTTTTCCCATAGAAAGCGGCTGGGGTAAAATAGATTCAATTGGGCGATGGGCTACTAACCTGTCACCAGTGTTTCGCTATGACTTCACAACAATTTATATAATAATAAAATTTGTCATTCTGCCTTTACATCACTGGAAGCAGGTTTACGTGCACACACTGCAGATAAATCAGAGAAAAACGCTAGCGTACCATGGATATAATTCAATATATAGTCCTTCGCCTTCAATGCCTTTATATTGGACTATCTGACAATAAAGAGTTTTATTAATTACCAATCCAATAAATTCGCAGTCTTGAAGTCTTTCAAGACAATTCATTTTAAATAAATTCACTTACACATTTATTGAAATTCCCCAGCGCAAAATGTACAGCAGACCTATTCGCATACAAAGTGGGCAATTTGTCAGACAGCTTAATTCCATGAGAATATGCACTAATAGCACCTAAAAAATTGCCGTTTCGGAAGAACTCATCACCCTTTTCCTTACACCATTGGGGATCTTGCTCTTCTGGTCTCAAGTCCTCAGATACAAAACCTGGAAACAGAAGGAAGGTCACATTTCACCAACAAGTTAGTAAATTCTTCGTAAAATGAAATGTTGTATAAAATTACCCATGCCTGATACTCAGTGTTTGTAAATGGCTACACTGTTTACTACCGCTTAGAAGAGGGTCGGGAATCACTAACTCCACATTGCGTTCATTTTGTTTTTTGTCTTCCCGCAAGAATAAATGATCGTAAACGTTAAAAATAAGTTAATAAATGTCTCGTGCTAGTCTGCAAATAGCTGCCATTCTTACCGGCATGTCGTAGGAGGCGACTAACGGACTAGTGCTAAATGGGATGGATTGGACGATGGGCTAGAAACCTGTGACCAATGCTCCATATTTTAACATCACAATCCTAATGTTTATGCTAAAAAGTGACCTACGAGATACTAAATCTTTTTTCTAGAGGTTCTGTCCACCCCGAAAATACGTGAATGTATATGTATGTCAACGTTAAAATATTGTCCACACCTGTCGCTCTCCTAGCAAGCGTGACATTTTTGATCCATTCCTCTTCAGATTTCTCTGCAGATTCCCTTTTAGGCGTCGGGAAGCATCGCGGCGTGTGAGTTATTATCAGCTCACTAGTTTCCCTCACTTGTGGTAATACTCTTTTGGACAATTGTTGTTTTTTCTTCTCTACGTATTCAGATTTAACAATTCTTGGCTTCGGTTTGTAATCCTTCTTTTGTATTGGCTTAGGCTGTGTCTCTACTTTGACTTCTTCCTCACTTACTGGCAGCTCAATTATCTTTGCTTTGGGTACGTCCTCTAATGCTGGGATAGGTTGTATCTCTTTTTCTTTCGGCATCAAAGCTTTTTGTTTATTTGTATCAGGTTGGGTCAATCGCCAGTCCTCTAAAGCATCCATTGCTATCTTTCTCTGTTCGTCGCGTCGTGAATCCCTTAGTTTATGTTTCTTGCTATCAAGTTCCATTGTTTTCTCAACAGTGAATCTGTAAATTAAGGGATTAATATATACATCCATGATTAATAAGTCTTTCAGCGTAGTTAAAAGGTTAGTGTTCATAATTGCCATAGGCATTGGGATCGCCATATAAGTCCCTGATTTATTTTGTTGCAATCACATAGATAGCAAAAAGATCGGGTGCCTAATATATCTAGATTTCTCAATTAGACCTACTATCAGTAAACTGTGTCTCGTGTTACTTTAGGTCGTATAAAAATAATGTTGACTAGCTGCTGTTTTTCCCGGCATATTGTAGAAGACAACTATAATCACAGTTACAAACTTTAAACAAAAGTACCTAAGATATACCAAGGTTACAAGACTCACAATTAAAGTTTTATTTTTATAAAGGAAATATTATCGTGACTCCGAGGTTCTGTCTACTCTGGAAGGGATTAAAGGACCTGAATATATTTGTATGAATGTATATCGCTAACCTGTCTAATAGCTGGCGTCTATTGTCTTTCTCATCAGCCAGTTTTTGGGCCTGCTCTTGGCACTTTTTCAACACTTCCTCTTTCAACTGCATTTTTTCAGACTTCGTCAAGTCCTTCTCAAGTTTCTCCCATTCTATCGCTTCTCGTTTAACAAGATCAAACACGATGAGATCGTCTGTCACTGTTGTACAGCTTTTGTCGCTATCAACATCGTGAAGCAAGAAGATTTCTAGTAAAAATGGTCGCAGATGTGCTTTCAAATAGCTATCAGTGGTGAAAAGGTCTACCTTCTCATGATGTGCTTTACTTAGAGGCACTCGGATGTTAATAGTTGTGTCTGTTTGAGTCCAAGCGTAATCCTTTATTAGTAATGCCATTTTTAAAACAAATCGCAAATATAATAGGGACGAAATTTATAACCTATAACAATGATCAACAGTTTTCGTTACTATGGTAACAGGATGTTTCCGATCAAAACGATTTTCTCGTTTTGTATGTTGTTGTATTCATATATTTACATATTATTATGCATAATGACTGTAGTTCCAAATGGGATAGTCAGATCAAAGCGTTACGAATAGCTTTCTCTCACCGTAATGTAACAACTCGTTACATTTTCATTAAAACTAATATTTAATCATTTCCGATAACATACCCTGTGATGATAGTTGTTATCTAAGAATACCTTTTCTATTTACCAAATAACATCAACATGGTTCATTCAACACATAATAAATCGTAGTGACCTAAATTCAATCCTAAAGCCGCATGTTGTCAAGAGTAGTGACTAATTCAGTTTATTATCTCCGTTGGTAACGATAGCACGTTCTTTTTCAATAATACCTATTCCAGAGAAAACTTTCTTGTATTTTGATAAACGCTACTCTATTGAGATAAATATCTGATAATGTCAAATAATTTATGTAAACAGCATTGAATTTTCTGTGAATTCTGTGAATGCTAAGTAAATAGAATTTGATAAGATATGTAAACAAACATTTCCATTGTATCTGTGTGCCAGTGATTACATCTTAGTGTGATTTTGAGTGCGGTGTGCAAATTGTCATTTACATTTATTTCATATTGTGGAGAATAAATTAAAAACATGTCACTCAAGGTGCAAACTGGTAAGTAATTTAATAAATAGGTGTGTATACTTACCATACACACAAATACGTTGCGACCGTTAACCTGTTCTGGGTAGTCAGAAACCACACAGTGTTAAACTTAGTTAATAACGCAATTACTTTAATATATGAAGAGTCCCATTTTAGCTAGGAAGTAAAAAGAATACCAACTAGCTGCCCTTCTTCCCGGCATGTTGTGGGAGGCGATTAAGCGGCTAGGGGTGTATGGAATCTATTAGGTGATAAGCTAGCAACCTATCTCCAGTTTTCCATGTGATATTACAAATCAATACTCACCCTTTTAAAGGAACCAGGGAGATTTTTACATGTCACTAGATTCTGGCCACTCCGAAAGAGATTAAAGGACGTGAATCTATTATGTCAATGGAAAGTTCAGTCGGGAAAAACCCCTGTCACCGCTTAGATTCTCGACGCTTAAAAGTACCTACTTTTAAGCTTACCTAAAAAGATCAAATGCGGATCCTATTAGGACTTTGAACATAAGTTTAGATCATCAAAATTGTGATCTAGGCCCTAAAACAAGTGTCATAGAAATCAAAATGTATTTGCTTTAGCCAAATCTCTTGAGTTAACTATTTTAAACGTAAATCACATTAAACTTGATTTACATTGTTTTAGGGGTTGCCACTTGGTTAGGACTATACATTCACGTCCTTCAATGCCTTTCGGGGAGGACAGAACCTTAGAGATTTAGTATCTCCTAGCTCACTTTTTACAATAATTATTGGGGTTGCGATGTCATATAGAACATTGCTGACATGTTGCTAACCCATCGCCCAATTGATACCATTTACACGCCTCCTACGACATGCCGGGAAGAACGGCAACTAGTTAGCATTCTTTTTACGTATCATACTAGCACGGCACTATTAGTATCCTAAATATGGTTCCCCTTAGTTCTAGGCCCGGTAGACCCTAAGGACCTTGGCAGGACTCTCACTCATGAGCACCTGGCGATGAACTTTGACCACTTCTACCAGGAGCCACCTCAGCACCTGAAGTTTGCTCTACAGGTAGGTAACAAAACGTGAATCTTGGAGACGTAGAATACGGAAATTGAAATAAATAAGTGACACATATCACGCCTGATTCCCTGTAGAGGGGTAGGCAGAGATCACGGATCCCTATTTGTGACACTGACAGACCACTGTATTTCATTGACACTCATACATCTTCTTATACACACTAGGCGGTTATATGTACTACTAACGTCACTCTTTTTAAGTATAGCGTCTATCTGACTGTCATATGTTTTATTGAAGCGTACTACCTTACGGAAGCGCCCTTCCACTTCACTCACATAGTTAAGTGACGTTAATGTGTATGTTTAAAGTTTATTGCTAGTAGTAGTATCTAATAGTAAATTGTGGTCATCTGTGATACATCTAAGTAACAATCGTGATACCTACCTACTAACTTAACCTAACCTTACCTTACTAGTTAATCCTAGCGCGTGTAGGAAGAACTAGTTTAGCCGAGGCCAAACTAGTTTGTTCTGAAATCGGGTTTGGCCGGTAACATATATATCGTTATTATAATATAGGGATGAAAAGTTCAGCCTGTTCTTGATACTAAAGATATAAAAATACGTAAAACCAAGTTTATGATTCGTATGAAATCGTATTTGTAATGTTACCAGGAGAAAATAAAGTTGGAAAACTCCGGCTTCGTGAGACAGTACCCTTATCACTCCCAGTACAATGTTCGGTTGGACGACGAAGACTCCAAAAAGGCAGTGTTGAACGACGCCAAGTTTTATAAGCAAAGCGGTGGAGGTATGTAGTTTGAGTTTTATCACTGATTGCTCTTTGGCATGAGATATAGGAGATAAGCGATTTCTTAGGTATTTTTAGTTCCTAAAGTATTTTTGGGTGCAAAAGCCTGACACAATAACCAATAGGTATTCCATAATTTATGATAACAGGTTTCTGCCCGGAATTTGATCTTTGTAAACCTAAATATAATTCAGGGATAATGAATGTGTAAGGTGTCCTTGTATTTCTTTCAGGGATGACAGAATTTCGGTTAAATATAATCACCTTGTTCACTTGTAATATAATTATCGTGCTTATTATGGCATTAATATGAAACATTAGTCATATGTTAATTATTCTGTAGTTAGGCGAACTTATTGGAGGAAAGTCATGAATATGTACTCGAAGACAAAAGCCTCCACGACAATTAACCCTTGCGGGATAGTCAGAGGTTCAGGTGTCCATCTCCGCAATTACGAAGGTAGTAATGCTATGGCCACCTCGAACCCACGTGTTGACCAGATAGTCAGTACTCAATGAGACAGGTGGTAAGCCATGTCGTCATTTACAAGCACTAACTGGGTAGGTAGGTAGGTAGGTTTTCCCATGATGTTTTCCCTTACTGCAGTATTCGATGCATCTCCTAAATGTGTTTTATTACGAAAATTTACATAGAAATTCATTAAAATTCAAATCCATTGGTACTTGCTCAAGCGGGATTTGAACCCTGTACTTACTGTTACAGAACACGAAGAACATTGAAAAAAAAAAACATTTTATTCCAGGTACCATAGTAGAGAACTCAACGACAGGTCTTAAAAGAAATCTAGATTTCATGAAACAAGTATCCAAAGAATCTGGTGTCCACATTATAGCTGGTGCAGGCTATTACATTGCGGATGTCCAGGAGTCTTCTACCAGGAACTTCACCCAGGAGAAGATGTATGAGGAGATGCTGCAAGAGATGACTGAGGGATGCTTGGAAGACGCTACGGTTAAATGTGGCTTTTTGGGAGAAATTGCGAGCGTTTGGCCTATAAAAGGTATGTAAAATGTTAGTGAGCGTGTGGAAATGTCATTTATAGCTTTTGCCACTTATACTCAAAGATCGCGTTGTGGGAAGTACTTATCACTAACCCGAAAGGAGTTAGGAATGTTCCTACTCTTTTCGCTTCGCACAATATTTGTGCACTTATAAGAAATAACTTAAGAAATAACAAGTAAGTACAGAATTTTATAAAATGGGTGGGCATTGACTACAACGTGCTGTGTATCTAAATGCATGTAGGTATAAACAATTTTTATATTCATGACCAATAGTTGCCCTAACCGGTGAATGTCTAATGCGACAACTAAGATGTATGTACGACAATTATATATCTGACTCGGAACTTAATTTCAGTTCATTACTACATATTATGGTGTCTACATCTTCTAATTCTTATACTTTCAGACTTCGAGCGCAAAGCAATAAGAGCAGCGGCCGAAGTGCAGTCGCAAACAAAGTGCGCAGTCAGCTTCCATCCTCACAGAGCCAGGGAAGCTCCCTTTGAAATCATCCGCCTGTACCTCGAAGCGGGAGGCAATGCTGGCAAAGCGGTCATGTCACATTTGGACCGTAAGTAAATACAGTTTCAAGATGGCGGCAATATAGGGAGGGAATATGGTGGTGTGTTGAAGGAAAGTCATGTGTTGAAAGAACTATGGGTGTTTTTTTGTTAGGGAAGAAAAGATGACCTTTTTTTATAAAATTCAGTAATATACCTACGTAATTTTTAGTTAAACATAAGGCTTAACGAGGGTTTGGTAAGCTACTAAACTAATCCAAGGGTTAACTAACAGTCGGGCGTGAAACGTTGTTTTTTTCATTAAATCGGTAGTCATTAAAAAACAAAGGAATCATACTTCCTAACTACGTACGAATGATAATAAACCTAAAAAAGACATTACTTAATGGCGTAGTTACATAACGCATAATACTTTACACTGTTTCAAAATCTCGCATGACGGAGACACATACTTTATTTTAACTGTGTTCCAACCTTTTCTAGGTACCCTAACAGCAGACGAAGATCTGCTAGAATTCGCCTCAAGTGGCGTGTATTGCCAATTCGACTTATTCGGCACAGAAGTCTCTTATTACATGCTGCATCCGCCTACGGAAATGCCCTCTGACGCGCAGAGACTGAACAAGATCAAAATGCTGGTTAAGGAGGGCTATGGGAATAGGATAACTATGTCTCATGATGTACATACTAAGCATAGACTGGTGAGTCAACTATTTTGATGCAAAATAAATCAAAGGTATTATTACATCGTACCCATTTTATAAAAAATAACTCCCAACGTAGCAGGTTGTGAGCCGTGTAATCGCTTACACAATTTAAAACATAGGCTAGTATTTTCTACAACTATAAATAAAATAGGCTATTATTATTATTTTTTGATGAATAAATAATTGCACACTTAATAAATGTACCTACACATAACTCATGTAAAAAAGAATCATACGGGAATTATTAGTGGGAAAATTATTTGAATAATAATAATTTAAACTAATGAGACTTATTGAGTACTGTGAAGCCATTACCAAAGAATTAAGGCATTACCCAGATATTCTTTTTTAGTTTTCCATACTTTTCAGATCGACTTCGGTGGTCATGGTTACGCACATATCATCAACAACGTGATACCTGCGATGCGTATGCGAGGGTTCTCTGATGCGACCATCGACCAGCTTACTATCACGAACCCTGCTGAATGGCTGGCCATGCCTTAGAACGGATAATAATAGTGATGGGTTTTGGCGTTTATTGGCTCCTGAGTATTTACTGTTGTTATAGAGTTTTGTATTGTACTGAGAGTTCTAAACAAGTGTAAATGATAAGATAATAAGGTCTATGTAGCATGAAAAAATCTAGTATATGTCGCGAAAACTGATATGGGAACAAAATTCTTATTTGCAATAGCAGAATTGTTTTAATTCTGAAATGTACTGATAATTTCAATGTTGCTGTATTTGTTGATCAGTCAAAATATGCCTTTATGTTCATATTATATTCTACATATACTATACATAAAATATAAACAACTTTCACCTGTGCCCCTATATGGACCATTGTTGTTTAGTATGTAAGTAAAGTCTTAAGTATGTGGAGCGAAATAAAAATACTTTATTTATCTAATAGTTCTTTTTATTATTTACAGTAAGTATTCAAGTCACAATTTCGTCACAAGAGTACATTACAAAAACATAATTCACAAACATTAATGGATTTAGTTTTTACATAACCTAATTGGTTGAAAACTTTAGTGCATGCAACAGAACCTCAGTAAATAAGTAATAGAAACAATTTTAAATGAATTACATCACTATACTTCACTTGCTATTGAAAAAATAATAATAAAAAAAATGTACGATTCACTAAATATACAACGTTGGTAGGTATTTACTTGTTACTGTTTGCGTATATCACATTGGTCCACCATATAACAATTTACCTTTGACATACACTTTCGTTTTCATTCACTAGCCAATTTTGATGATTATGAAAAATAAATAACCTTGTCATGAAATTCACCAAAATCTTGACAATTTCAGATGTGTGTAGCGTATCTGAAAGAAGAATACAATTATTAAAACTTTATATACGAATTATATATACATACACAAATATACACTCACATATTATTATAAACTTCCGTTTCCTTAAAGATTTGAGTTGATTAAAGTTCTCAATAGTATATTATTTTGTCTTAGGTCGGTAGTAAGCAATTTATGATAACGATAACTTAAAATGTACTTCTGGGTGGTCCTATATACTGGATTTTTTTCTCTTTGTTGGCCTTATAGTAGAAATGAAGTGAATAGAGATTTCATTTATTTCCATGTTTAAGAAGGAATTATAGAGCCAAGATCTAATGTAGATTTGGACGGAGCAGGCCGCGTAGAACATATTATACCGACTAAATTTGAGTCATTCTTCTCAAGGCAGGTGTACATAGTGTGAAGAACAGAAGAGCATGCATGAGAAGGTTAATAAAGTGAGTGAAGTAAGAGAGATTTTGCAGGATCGATCACGATGATCGTATTTGTCTATCCCATTAGAGAAGTAGAAACGTGAATGTATATATGTATTTATTGTCACAGAAAATTTCATAGTCATATCGTTCAATAGCGTAAACTACTGTTTAGGGTTTATAAAGATAGGTAAAGAACATAACATACTTTAAGAAATTACATTTTATTAGTAAACTTAACACGTTTTATACATTAACCTCATTGTTTTCACATTGGCAATCAGAGTTCTTATCTATTCATATAACATAATGGAGAAGTTGTTTTATTGTGATAACAAATACATAAAACTCATTTTACTATACCGACACACTTAGGTTGTAAATGAATTTTGCAGTTGGAGATATAATCATAAATATAGCGCCATCTAAATAAATTCTATAATATATGTCATTGATGAGGTTACCAAAACTGAATAAGAAATATAAAATCACTGACGACGATTTCAGATCGGGAAAACTGCTCTATACTAAAATTATTATCATTGTGGTTCATCATAGATTTGAGCAAATTTTATGTGACTAATATTTGTCAAATTGGTTTGGTTTGTAAAGTATTTTTTCGGTCTTTACAACCAAACACTTCAAGTTATTATAACTCAATGGTTCTATTAAATGATGTATTAAATTCTGGCAATAAAAGCACATAACAATGGCCTTGACACGTGACAAAATCAATATATTTAAATGCATGGAATTGACTTAAGCATTCGTCAAGACACAAGACTTTTCTAAACAAATTGCATACTTTTAAAACCTCTATTATTTTAGCGTTTTATCACTTTTATAAGAGACTGGGACTGTATTTGAGAGCTAGAATATGGAATCTAGGATTTACAACCTAGAAAAATGGAAGGACCTCTATCTTACAAATAAATAAACACCTGCATTAACTATTCATACCAAAGGGACCTAGGAGTCACATCTCCATTATTCTGTCCACCCCGAAAGGGTCTAAAGACGTGAATGAATGCTACTAACTATTAGTCCTCGAGGTCCAGGTTTTTAAGCTCCTCATCCAGGTCTTCATCCAAAAAGAGGTTTTCGTTGATCGGCACGTCCGCTTTCGTCTCGGCGTCGCCATTTTGCAAGTCGCCGTTCATTTGTTGTTTTAGCCTGTCCTCCGTCGCTTTTGTGCCTGAATCGTCCACCTGTCAATGAGAGGGTAGTTTGTATTCTACATATAGAAAGAAAGAAAGAAGGAAAATTTATTCACTGCTCCAAATTACGTTAAAGACACAAACAATAAACATCAAGAATGAAAACCATTGATGCAGTGAAAAGGTGCTGTCTCAGTATACGATGCAGCTAGGCTAGGGCAGCACCCGATTTGGAAACTGATATTACAACATATCATACATAACTATAGCTAACGTATTTTCGTTAAAAAATACACAAATAGTCTATATATTCAATATTACAGTGTACTGATTGATTACATGCACTTTTAATCTGATTGATATAGATTCGTCATAGATAGATTCATTTGATATAGATTTGAAAACTAACATAAGCATATCTAACATGCCTTCGAAATACGAAGATGGACACTCACGCCTCTGACAACCCCACCATTAATTTTATTTATTAATAATAGTCAGTTGGTAAGTGTTGATTTGTAAACTTCAGGGCGTTGTTTTTGTATGTAATGACTAGATCCTTAGTTACATGTCGTGAGATGCATCAAAAGACTGCTTTTCATTACGGTTTGGTCACCGATAAAAAGAACCTCTGAAAACACCTAACTATATAAATAATTACTCTGGAATAATAAATGAATCACAAAAGGATGCTTTGTTTACCATCCCTCATTGTTTTTATTACGTCCATTTTCTACGCATATTTGTAACGTTAAGACTATTTACAGTATTTTGAAAAAGAAAAACTGTCAATTTTTATCGAATCTCTTCACTTATCAATCCACATATTTATTTATACATAGTCCTTTATTTACAAGATAATATAGTTATAGATACACAGTATACTAATTCAGCAACCACCACATACCTCAGAAGCCTCCATCCCAATGAGTTCCAGCTCGATATCCCTATACTCCGTGACGTCATCTTCGGAGCCATATTTGGTCGTATCGATGGCCTCTCCGCCTTCGTCATCCTCGTAATCAGCTGCCAGTGAGGGCTCGAATGAAAACATTTCTCTACCGGACAGGCCGACAGCTCTGCCCGCTTTGTAGTCACTGCGCTTCTGCTCCTCCGATTTGGATAGTGCTTCCTGAGGGTAATAATAATAAATAATAATAATAATTGGACTAACTTTTGGACTATTATTTAATTATTTTATGGACTATTATTTGTTTTAAGAAATTTGAAGACAATTCTAACTGTATATAATAATAATAATAATTGGACATTATTACACCAATTGAACTAGCCCCTTGGTAAGTACATTTAAGACTCAAGAAATGCATACATATTATATATAGATAAATACACATATAGCATATATAATCAACGACTAGACTGGAAAGCAGTAGAAAAGCGTAGTTATAAACTCTGCCTCCACCGGGAATCGAACCCGGGACCTCACGATTAGCGTTCAGGTGTCTAACCGATCGCGCCACGGAGGTCGTCAAAAATTAGATAAGTAGGTATTAAGGTGATGTGTTTTGAAATTATTAGATGTAGTAGGGACTAGGTATAATTAGATAGATTGGCTTACTTAGTACTTATATGTAGTTTTAAGAGATTCGCGATTTATACTCATGATTAACTAACTAACGTCGGGTTAATAAAGGTAACTTTATTATATAAAAACATACGCGATAAGTCCCGTTAGTTACTTAGTACTATTACTTAGTTACTTATATAACAAGAACTTATAGATATTATTCATTCTTTGTCATTTTAGCGTGATATTGCATAATAATATTTAGGTACTAGTGACCCGCTCCGGCTTCGCACGGGTATAAAATATATAGCCTACTCCACTATTTAATGGATGTTATTATTATACATATAAAACTTCCTCTTGAATTACTCTATCTATTAAAAAAAACCGCATCAAAATCCGTTGCGTAGTTTCAAAGATTTAAGCATACAAAGGGACATAGGGACAGAGAAAGCGACTTTTTTTTATACTATGTAGTGATAAGTGTTCTTTTTACTAGAAAGTCAACTTTAATTAGATATCTAACAAGAAAAGTTACATCTGATTAATCAGAGTTGAACGATGTAGTGAGCATACACATTGAAGTAAAATTTTTTATCTCAACATGCTATAATTTAACATGAACAGACAAATAGATTCTGTTCAATCCTTTAGGGCAAACAACACATTACAAAAAAACATGAATTAAATCTATATAGCTAAGTGCTGCCTTAATTATAGGCCACTACTGTATGCGATGATATATTAAATAAATGCATATTATGTGTATGAGAGGATGTATGAATATCAATGAAGCGAAAGTGGTCTGTCAGGATCGGGACAAATGGGGATCCTTGATCTCTGCCTACCCCTCTACAGGGAATCAGGCGTAATGTGTATGTATGTATTTAGTTAATCAATATCAACATTTCTTCATACAAAAACCGTACTAAAATTTCTAACAACAATCCCTATCTCAACGTACCTTCTTCTCCTTAATCTTCTTTTTCTTCCACGCTAAGAAGGATTCGAGCGTGATCTTGGTCTGGTTCGGGCCCAGCGCCGCCCGCTCCCTCTCTATTAGGTCCACTAGCGAGATCTCCACTTTCTTCTCATCCATCTTCTTCTTGTCACGTTTGAGAACAAATCCTGGGAGAAGAAAATCGGTTTTAGAACGTGTTTTGTGCTGTATGAATGGTAAAGGAAGTGTTTTATGTTGAGTAAATAGGTATAGTACAGAATAGTGGATAGAACTATTTAAATGCTTTATTTACTATGTGAGACCGGGTCGTTTCACGATAAAGCGCGGGAAGACTCAACGATACGGTTCACTACCTATCACGTTTGGTGTTGTCTAGCTAGTGATACGCGGGCTTCGAATGACCCATACCTAACATGCCTTCGAAATTTCGGAGATGGGCATTTAAGCCTCTGACTACCCCGCCATAATAAAAAAGGGAGTGTGTATACACAAGTCGTGAAGCGTATGTATGTTAAAACTCAACGCAACTTGAGTCTTACCGGGACCAGGGCCTATGCAACTGGGTCGAAACATCGGGTAAAATAAAATATCTTTATTAATTTATCGTGAAACGACCCGGTCTCACATAGTAAATAAAATGAGTATAAATCGCGAGTGTTATGAAAAATAACTATTTTAAAGTTATGTTCGTATGAACAAAAACAAATACCTTCACAATCATTAATTTTTGGGAGGTAGTCAGAGGTTCGCATGACCATCTCTCCAATTGCGGAGGTTGTAATTCAATAGCCAGTACTCAATGTGACTGGTGTAAAGTTGTACGTATTTTGTGCATTGTGCAAATGTATTTTTATTGCGAAAATATACATAGAAAGTATTTAATTTAAATACATAATTATGAATAGAGGCCTCACTCACTAACCTGAGAATAAGGTGATTTCACATATGATTTTGATTTAAATGATTTGATGAATTTAGATTTATAGGACTCTTGAAAGGATAAACATGATATATGTTATAGCTTAATTAATACTTTACCTGGGGGTAACGCGTGCCTATATATACATTTGGTGCCAGATGGACATTCCCAGAACCAACCATATTTTGATTTTTCTACTGCTTCTAAGAAATGCTTGCAAATCTGGGGAAATACAATTTATAATTAATACTTGTTACATTCATACAATCTAATGATGTTTGACACACTGCTTGCTTAATTCTTGGTATGTCCATTATATTGATGGTGGAAAGGCCATGTGCCATTACAGAACTTCACAGAAGAGTGTTTTAAAGTTTTAAAACATTGAAAAAATTGTATAAAAACCAATTATTGTAAGATTTCCTGAGTTTGTGAGTCACAATATTCACGAAAATTCTAATGAAAATTGGATTTTTGAAATCTTTTATCATTTTTGTGTGAAGTTGCGAGATGGCACATAAGCAGGATACCCTTTTCACCATCAATATGATCTTTAAGATAATAGAATTAAAACATATTGACTAATATTATGCCATCTAATTTCCTGTAGTTATGTCAACAACTAAGGTGAAGAAATATCTCAACACTTCAGTTGGAAAAAAAATTAAATACTTGTAACAGGACATATTTTTATCCACTTACAATATCAGTTGTGGGCCTATTCGCTTCTCCGTGTTTCTTCTCTACCACTTCTTTTAGTTTGTCCTCGTCCCAATTCTCCATATTGTCGTCATCATCACGCATATCCACGTATAGCGACCGCTTTTCAGCCTACAAGAAGAAAATTCTTATGAATTAATATGTATATTTCAATCACTAATGAGGTCATCAACTAATGAGGATGTGGAGAATATATTCATACTATTCTAGTCCATTTTTCCCTTTGAGACATATCTTATGTCAGAAACATGTTATTGGTTACCTTAAGTATAAATACAGATTATATAGTACTGTGGAATGAAGCAAGTTTTTTATTATATATATAGTACTGTGGAATGAAGCAAGTTTTTTAAGTACATGCTAGCTATCTTTAGAATAATCACATGAATAAGTACAGTATATTTTTGTATTATTTTTACACAGTTATATTTTCATGATTACTATTATTTTTGTACAATGTAGATAGTCTAATTCGATGTAGCTCAGTCGTTTGTAGCTTGACTGTGTATCGAGGGTACAGGGTTCAAATCCCACTTGAGCATGTACC
Organism: Leucoptera coffeella; assembly: GCA_030578115.1. Lineage (NCBI taxonomy): Eukaryota > Metazoa > Arthropoda > Insecta > Lepidoptera > Lyonetiidae > Leucoptera > Leucoptera coffeella. Next base: position 87,071 of record JAMBLF010001035.1, read on the forward strand.
AATGGAAATGAAGTTTAATGAATTTCTATGTACTATAGAAATATGTCTATGTAGTATACTTTAGAATATATATGTTTATGTCAGCCCTTACCTTTCTTTCTATGGACAGGTCGTGTGAGAACTTGCACTTGTCTCCTTTGACACAGTTGCCTTGCTTGAAGAACATACACACTACTGACTTGGGATCAATGCCTGAAAAAAATATATTACTTTAAATACCTTATTTTTTGATGGTTTACCAACCTTTCACTTTGGGTTACAAGTATCTGTCAATGAAGTAGGCACTAGTTTATTGAGCTCCGTGGGTTCCGCAATTAGGCCCCACTGGGACCATTTTGCGTGATGATGCTCACAGGCACACACAACTCAAGTTCAGAAATGTCGATAGTGGAGTGCCAAATATAAGGCTATTGAACTGACATTGACGGACATTTGGTTAGTGGAGTAGCTTTTTTATACTTCAGACGCAGAAGTACTTCAGATGTAGTTCAATATCACTTCAGTGGGCAAAATTTGTTAGTGGAGTGCCAAAAGTCTCAAATTACGGCCTTTGAATGAATTAGTGGAGTAAGGGCCCTGCAATGTAAAAATAGTAATTATGTATACTGTAGTTCTACTAACCCTTTTCAACCTTCTGTGTCTGCACTGGCTTGAACAGAAGCGCCATTTCCTTCTGTTCCTTCAATTTCTGTTCCTTCTCCTTTTTCTTATCATCTATAGGCTTTGCGGGGTGTATGCCACCACTCTTCACTTGTTTCTCTACTTGTTGAATGAATTTCTGCTGTTTCGCACCTTTTTTGTTTTTCAGACCAAACGTTTTGTCCTGGAAAATGGTGAAAAACAAAATGTTGTTATTGAATATAAGTGCAAACACTGTGATTCTTCATATTAGTAGTACAGTTAATGTTTTTGTTTATGGTAAGGAAGTTGAAACTGAGAACTTGGGAAATTATCTGTATCTCACAGTATACGATAATGTTAAGAAAATTAAGTGTTTACATAATTTAAAGACATCACAGATAGTTCTCTAGCTTCCATAGAATTTAGTAAAGTTTTCTTTAGAATTATCTCTAACCAAGGCAGACACAAGCAATATTATTCAGATAACAAATAATAATAATAGGTCCTTGCTCAAACAAACAATACATAATAATAATAATGAGCTAGAAACATGATTAAATTCGGAAACAAAGGCATTGGGCTATATGGATACATGCACACCAGCATTTGCCATGAGTCTCAGATTACCACAATGAAGTGTATAGGTTATGTTTAGGGTGCCAACAAAGCCAAACATGGAATATTTCCAGGGTGATGTAAATTACCTCTATGACTTTCTCCTTCTTTTTTGCCTCGGCTTTCTTCCCAGGAGCCGCTGCCGGCTTTTTCGGAGGCATGATGAAGGATTTCTGGAAACTTCAACGACAAAAATTCACCACACTATGTAACTGGGCAGGACAGTAATTAAATATTAATTTATTATGCTAGCATAAGTTCCACATCACATTTAATATAAATCTATGAATTGTTAAATGCAACACGGGCATGTAAAGAAGGAAAGTAAAATTACACGAACACTTGTGTGTTCAATGTTGAGCCAAATTCATGGTTGATTAATCAGTTATACCTGACAACTCAAGTTAATGACTGACAATAGTCAACCACTATATTACACTGGTTTTTAAAATATAGATAATTTTACTTAATTACGGAATAAATCAATTAACCACGACACAAACTTAGCAAATTAGATGATGGATATTTAATTGTACAAAGTTTCAGTAAATAGGGTTGAAAGAGCTATAATTTTCCCTTCTATATAATTTAATTATTAAATTTGCATTTGATTTACCTTAACTTAAAAAAGAGTTGCGTGAATTTATATCATTCTTTATTAACTAAAACTTCTAATAGCATGTTTATTTACGAAAACAAAGCATTATGTTTAGGCCACGCATGTTACAGGTAAAATTGTTGTAATCATCAATTTCTTGCTGGCCATCCTCAGGCGACAAACTGAAATTGAGTTGAGAAGTGAAATGAAAATATTTGCAAGTGGTCGTGTTGTTGATTATCGGAGTAAATATTAAATTTTAAATGGTTTTTCTATTAAATAAAATTCGAATGAAATGGATTAAATTTAGACTATGTTCCCGTGTTATTGACGAAAGTTCAGCCTCTTTATTGACCATGGAGGCGGGCGATGTAGAACAACAAAGTCCGTCGGCAGTCACGAGAAAGAAAAGTTTGTGGTCTAAAATTAACAATAGAACGACCTATAGTTATTTATTTAATGGTGTACTCGTAGTGTTATTGTTTATTAGCTTAATTTTGCTTTTGTATTTTTTCAAAGAATACCTTAAAACAATTTTGTATTGGGTCGACGCGCAAGATCCGTGGATTATATTTTTGTTGTTCATGGGATTGTTTTTAGTGGTGAGTTTTCCAGTGACGATAGGGTATTTAGTGCTCATAATTACCAGTGGTTACTTGTTTGGTATCCTGAAAGGGTTGGGTACAGTTATAGTGAGTGCAAACTTTGGTGTCGCGGTGGCTCATTTCACGCTGCGAGCTTTGAAGAAATATCTTCCATTGGGGAAGCTGTTGAATAACGAGACTGCGAGGGCCCTGCTCAAAGTGATATCTGGCCCTCAAGCAGTGAAAATTGTCTTCTTTGCCAGATTAACTCCAATACCTTTTGGACTCCAGAATACCATATTTGCTGTAAGTATTTAGTTCTAAGATTCTCTTATTGTAAGTCTGAAATTATTTTTCTCAGTGTTATTCTTAGTTTCTCATAAAAGAGGTATTAATTCGGGTTATAGAAGAATTTGCCACTATTTCAATTATGATTTGGATTGGATGGATGGAATTTATCATAAAAAATAACCTTTCCCTCACTCAGGTAGAAAACTATGGAGAAGATTTTTCAGTAGCACATAATATTAATAAATAAAAATATTTTTAGGGATCAATTGTTCAATGTTTTGGTTTATTAACCATAAAAATTATTCTTGATAACCCATCTAGCCACCTTGAAAGAAGAAGTCATGCTCCATTTAATATTTAGAACTTTTTGCTATGATTGTCAACTATGTAAATAAATTAATAAAAACAATAATCTGTGGCACAAAAATAATTTTTTATTAACTAGTTTTTTTTCTTTCTGTCAATTAAAGAAGGAACTTAGTGCCTAATAATAAATGAGGTCAAGTTGTTCAAAGGTTTACATCTAACTTAACTCAAATTTTATATAACTAACTGCAAAAAATTGCATTATTAGAAATTCCATTACAATTTATATTTGTAACATCAATTCTTATAAAGATGACTTCATTCTGCAACTAGCTATTTGTTTTATCCTTATTCGTAATTGTCTTGAGGAAAAATGGATTTTCCTTAAGACCCTACCTAATATGTATGCTTTAATTGATTTAATGGCACTATTCATGCATTGGTCATGCCTTAAAACTAATACTAACTAATGATGAGTTTGAGATTGTGAGTCTTGTAACCTTGGTGTATATTAAGTAGGTACTTTTGTTTAAACTATAATAATAATAAAATCTTTATTTCTTCTCTCACATAAAATTACATCAATGCAAAATAATAGTAAATAGGTGTACATATATGCATATCACAGCCATAAAAGCTGGAATAGTCATATCTATGTGAGAGACTATATTATAGGTTTGAACATAAGGATAAAAAACCAGGCTAGTTAGATGCAATCTATTCTTGTCTTAGTTAACATACCTATACATGTAAATTCTTAAATTCTTTTTCATAATATGTCTGTTAAGTTTGCATCTCACTCTCAGCATGTTAGGTAATAGCCACTCAAAGCCCGCATTTCACTAGATAGTTCACACTCAAAATTATAGTGATCTATATCGCCATACACAGGCACTGGCCTATTACTTATCCTGTGGGATAGGCAGGTTTCCTCACAATATTTTTCCTTACTGTTTTGTGATGGTGTAATTTCTTAATAATTACATTTTCTTATAACTAAACTTACAATCTAAGTAAACACAGTGTCTAGTTACTTGCGTCGGAAATTTGAATAGGTACAAGAATGCATTCATTTAATGACTTACCATTACAGCATATGCAATCATTTAATGACTTCACATATACATCATACATTGATTATGAGGATAATTACTGCAAAATGTTTTCACACGTTTTTTGCATATAACCTACATAAATGGAGGTAACTATACATTTGTAATGTAACAATGATATGTGAAAGTCTGCTAGCGCTAACTATTAGTTATAATGAATATACATATAGATACATTTACATCCTTTTGCGGTGGACAGAAATTTAGAGATACAATAACTAATATCTCCCAAGTCACTTTTTAGCATGGATAGTTATTGGTGACAGGTTGCTAGTTAGCTATTCCATTGACCACAGGACCCTTAGTCACCTCCTGCGATATACCAGGAAGATGGGCAGATAGTTTCTTTTTACATCTCAGACTAACTAGTTAGTACAGGATGATATTAAGAATGAATGTAACTATAGGTAAGTATTTATTCTAAAGAATAAAATCTGTATTTAGTAAGAAAATCTTAATAGAATACGAAATAACTAGTTAGTTAAAATTGTTTTAGGTGTTTTTTACTGCTAACTAACTAGCACCAAAACATACATTACATATTAAGATAAACAAAACTTTTAAAACTAGTCAGTATCTGATGGTATAAACAAAATTGTTTGTTTGTTAACATTTCTTGGGTTGATTGACAGCTCATGGATGACTGAGTACAATAGTAAATTGTTTTCAAAGATTTTGTAGGAAAATAAATAGTTTAGAAGATAGGTACCATACCATACTAGCTTACTATATGTGTGTCTATATGTGTATGTAATAAAATACATTTTCATAATAAAACACATTTACGAAATGCATCGAATTATACGGTGAGGGAAACATCGTGAGGAAACCTACCTGTTCGTCTAACAGGTAATAGTTAGTGCTTGTAAAATGGCGACATGGCTTATCACCTGTCACATTAAGTACTAACTATCTACGTGTTGACACGTGGGTTCGAGGTGTCTATAGAATTACTACCTTCGCAATTGGAGATGTAAACCTAAACCTCTGACTACCCCGCAAGGGTTAATGGTCGTGAATACGTTTGTTGTTTGTCTTTTGTATGTACTCGTTTAGAAATAGTGTATGCAATGATTAGGAAAAAAATAAACTCTATTTTCTCTGCAAATTTAGTGTCCTTGCTTTCACACCACAAACTGCAGTTCATTAACAGAATCGTTCGCCACATAGTCTATTGTTCGCTGTATGTTTAACAGATCTTATTAATATAATGATAAGCAGGTAATCATCACCTATTGTTCTCGCGATAATTGTTTAAACCAACAAGCTGTGGTGTATAAACAAAAGTATGTGGTCTTATTCGTAAACCACAAAGCAGTAGAAAACCTATTACCTATGTGTGTTTAAGAAGATATAGATGTCAATTATCGGGTCCCACACACCTAACACTCACTCGTCATTTAACTATAGGTTTTCTCGGATTTTTTTGGGGTAATCGGTTTGTTATTGTTTGTCAGGTTTAGGAAAAATGGAATAATTAAATAAATAGGTGCAGTATGGTTACGTAAATTTATTATAGTAACTAAATAGTTATACGTTGCCAGCCAACGATATTCAAGAATCGAGATAACTTTTATACTAGATACATTACATTACTCCCATGGAAGTGAGAATAGCTCTCACTTAAAATCTATGAAGAACCAATGGATGTACGAAAGAATAGTGTCATTAGAAACTATTATGTAGTATAATGATTAGTTATGTAGAATGCGGAGTTGTCTGTTAGATGAAGATGTAAGTGCGCGAAAATCCGTAATTTCTGCCTTACATATTGAAAGCTAAACATATGTGTTATACAATGTACATATCGACGCATGTATACCAATGCACCTCAACGCTTAGTCAGTTGAAACCTGAAACATGGAGATTAGTAATTAACCACATGAAGTCATGGCGCAACCTCGCGTGACAAACAAATGAAGTTTAATTCAATTGTCTAATTGAATCATTCATTCATCATCCAGCAGTGAATGTGATTGACCGGTAGGAATCATAGGAAACACGAGGCATAGATTGCAATGATATATCACGGCTAATTTATGATAGAAGGATCAAATATAAATTTACTTATTAACTAACTAACTAGTTAGTTACAAAGAAAATACTTCCCCAATCAAATTGCTGAAACTAACCGACACAAGATCGTTTAAGATGGACTGACGGCCACCCATCTACCTATAACCAGACCAAGTGTTGCTTAACATTCTTGATAGGGCGAATAGAACGGTTTATAATCTAAAAATAAGAGGAGGTGTATGCGTGTCAATGAAGCGGATTAGGTTTGTCAGGATCGGGACAGATGGGACCGTTTTGCCTGTATAGCGGTACGCGAATTACGCGATGAAACGTGATCTGCGTCTATCTCTCTACAGGGAATCGGGCTTGATATGTATGTATGTTATAAATGAATGTCTTTGAGGATGTGTTAATAAGTATTTATAACTAGATTCGTAATTATACCATGGTTTGTCTGAGAGATTACCTAATAGTTACTACAGTGAGGGTAAACCTACCTGTTCCCCGGACAGGAAATAGTTAGTGCTTGTAAATGGTGACATGACTTACCACCTGTCACATTGAGTAATTAATGCCTATCTGGTCAACACGTGGGTTCGAGGTGGCCATAGATCCGCAATAGTGGATATGGAAACCTGAACTAGTTACTGACTACACCGCAAGGGTTAATAGACATGGACGCGTTTGTCTTTTTGTCTGATTAGCCATGACCTGTAATGCACTTAGACTACAATGATTTAATTAATGTGTCTAGTTGGAGTTTAGTTTGACTGCCATATTGAATTCCTGAATTATGACTCCATGCAATTCACATGAAACGGATAACCAGATATGGCTATCAAGTAATTCAACTAAGTTTGTATTATGTGATAAATAATGAACTACAATAACCAACTACTACGTGATAGATAAATATGGTATATGTACATAGTATATGGTAGTACTACACTACACTAATATGAATCATTATTTAAGGTTATAAATGGTTAGGTACGAAATACTAAAGAAAACTGAAATTAACTTAATTAACTATGTGACATTGGAGTAAAAATAAAACTATTTATTACTTAGTTACTTAATAACTTCGAAATGGCGTACCACATTGAATAAGTACACAAGTACAATATAAATAGTAGTTAGACGTCAGCAAAGAATAATTAAAATTTAATTGCAGAGTATAAAAATATCATGTAACTAAAATAGTTACTCTTTTTATAGTAATTTATAAGAAAACTTTTCATCAAGTTGAGGAAGCATAATTAGTATAGAAATGTCAATGCTCTTACATAAGTAAAATTTATATTTATCCTTGTGCATTGCCATCTTAACAGAATATGGAAGCGAAAGTGGTTTGCTAAGAACTAGTACAATAGGTCTCCTCCTATTTATCCTTATTTATAAAGTTCAAACGTCTCGAGAAACTTTGTCAAATATTTTATAGACATCTAAGTAGTTATTATTTCTAAACCGTTTTATGGTTTTTAACCGTTCATTCCCGCAATTGCGGAAGAAGTAATTATATGGTTCCCTCGAATAAACTACGAATAGTTAGTTAGTTAAATTATGTATTATTTATTTCTTGAGAGATCAACACCCAATAAAAACAAGTAACTAACTACTTAGTTCATTGCAATGTAATCCACATACAGAACATTATCATACCCATCTACTTACAAAGGGGAATCCGTCTAACGTAGTTCCAGACCAATATTCTAACCGTAAAATAAGAGGCTATATACACTGCCTACAGTCCCCCTTTTGCAACCATGAACCTGAAATTAATGTAAAAATTTAACCAGTTGTAGTTAGTTAGTGGTAGCCACAGTATAGGTGTCATAAATTATTCTAGAGGCCAGAAATAGCCTTAGCAAAGGTCAGGCTACCTAGAATGTACGTGACCTAGTGCAGATATGAATCTTGTATGGGGTTTACAGGCTATCTGTTACTAGACTTCCTACTTGCTTCCGTGAAGTTTAAGGTCAGTTCTGCTAGAACATTTTGTTTTGACCTTGCTCATCGTGTGGACTTGGATATTTTCTGATGCCTTTGAAAATAAATAGTTAACTAACTATTTAGGTTTTGTTTTAAAGAGAATGTAATTAGCCAGTAGCTAAAACTGTTTCCTTCCTAAGATTCTGGAACCTTCACCATACGTTCATATACCGTCACTACTACAACCTTACCACCTAAAACAGGAGTTTAATAATTACGTAATTGTGACGAAATCATTTGCAGTAACTACTTTTTTACTTTAGTGTAGATTATCATTCATTTTGTATTCAAGTTATAAAGATTTTTACGGATATAGTTGTAAACAGTAAGATCCAGACAACGTGATGATTTGTGAGAATTAATTAAATGACAATAACAAAGATAATAAAGTTCACAGATCACAAGGTCATAATCCGATTTATCTTATCGTGTGTTGAAATTCTACGTCTGTATGTATCTAAACGTAGAATCGCTAATCATTGAGCAAAAATTCATTTAAGTTACACGTAAAATATGTTCAATATAAATCCGTTCTATACACATTTATTAATTTACAATTCCCAGTAGTTATACTCGCTTGCTAAACTAAATTAAATATCTTTCTTAATCAATTAGAAATCGAGAAAAAAAATTAAAGTTCTCCACGATATCGTAGATATGTTTCTTATTTATAGGCTATAGTTCAAAAGTTTACTCACATATTTTAATAAATAATCCTTCAGAAACAATTAGATTAACTAAAACTTTACAAAAAATTCAGTTTACCTACATTAGAAGTACCTGTAACCACTTTCTCCTGACCATAACGTAATGTCCTTGAGATAAATACAGCGAAAGTGGTTTGTCAAGATCGGTAAAGATCCGTGATGTCTGCATTCCCTCTATAATAAAAACTCTTTTCTACGTACATGTATAGTTGGTTATAATATACATATATTATAATTGTTATATAGTTTTTTATCACGTTTTTTATCTTTATTTACGAGACATATTATCAACTTGATTTCTCTTGGCATTAATGCTATAGAAGTAGTTCATATTGAATATTGATGGATGACAGATTCCTAGGCTATCCTACACTAAATCTATTGACCCCTAGTCCCTTAATCCCTTTTACATACCAACAAGAACGACAGTTAATTGGCGTTCTATATACGTCACAGACTAGCAGGAAACTTTAAATATCCTTGGAACACTACATTTGAATGTAGAATTCGTAATTAGACTCTATGGTGTAATTGGACTCTATTTGACGACCTCCGTGGTGCGATCGGTTAGCCGCCTGAACGCTAATCGTGAGATCCTGGGTTCGATTCCCGGTGGAGGCAGAGTTAAGAACTACGCTTTTAAAATGTTATATATGTATTTATCTATGTATAATAAGAATATGTTTCTTAAATATACCTTGAATAGTACTCTTAACACAAGTCTTTAATGTACTTAGCAAGGGGTTAGTTCCATTAGTGTAATAATGTCCTGCAATATTATTATGCTAAGGTAGATGTTATCGTAGTCAATTTATGCGAGGCAGTGATACAGGCGAATCAGCCATGTGATTTCTCGAGAAAGTAAAAGCGTAGCACTTGACCCCCTTTCCTACTCTTTCGCGTTCACGGTCGCCACACAATGAGTTCTTCGTGGGCACTTTCTTTTTGTTGTACTAAAGTAAAGAAGAAGTTGATTGTTAGATTGTTTACAATAGGAGGTAACTATTCTGTAAGTTGTAGGAGAATTCAAACACTGGTTATTAGGTACAATAACAAAGTACAAGTTATGTACCTAGTTACATACGAAACTTACGTAACGATATCCCTTACGAGTTTCATGGAACCTTGGAGACATAAAATTCATCGATTTACATTTTAAGCATGTCTGTCAGTATTTTTTTTACATTTAAGATTCCATAGAGTTTCTATAACGAAGTTATTTAGTAGTTTAGTGGTAGTTATTTCCAAAATATTAATTCAGTGACCGTCGCCCAAGAAATTCTTGCAATTTGACAATTGGCATCTGAGAGACTAACAACTAGTTTAAGGTTTAGGGAATCTTAAAAACTAGTTAAAGAGTTTAAGGATTTTTTTTGACTCTGTACTAGCTGGAACATAAAAACAATGCTTACTAACTGCCGTTCTTTCCGTTTCCGTTGAGAGGCGTCCAAGGGACTAGGTGTAAAATGGGATCTATGGGGCGATATGCTAGCAACCTTTCACCAATGTTCCTTTAGACATCACAACACGAAGATTCATGCTAAAAAGTGACCTAGAAGATATTATGCTATATCCAGATGATATGATATTATCGGTGCTATCCACCCGAAAGGGATTAAAGGACGCGAATGCATATGAATGTAGGTTTAGGGCTTTAATTATTGTTATTCCTTAATTCATACACCTTGTCCACAACAATAGCTTAGGTATGACGCCATGTTTTTGAGGATCTGGCCCTGAGTGCGTGCATGCATCACGATGACAGAATCGCTGCGTCTGTTCGTAGCATTGTTGTCGTTGCTTTGATGTTTATTAGTTGCGCGTTTATTTTTAACCCGCTAAACGCACGTGTCTTCGGAATTAAGCGGGCTTGCACACGACCGATAATCGGTGAACGACTTTTTGGGATAAAAATAAAAAGTAATTCTTATAATAGCACATCGCAAGATAGAATATATAATTTAGTTAGTAAAAACGAAACACACGTACTACAAAATGATGTTTAAGAATAAATAAATAATATATCCCGATTGTATACAATGTATATTTAGAAACTATGTATCACCATTGAATATTCTTTTACCGAAGTATACCCTGTTCTCTGTTTATATGTATTATGAAGTGGAATCCGACCTCTGTATTTTGATACAAATTAATTGTAAATTCGGAAATGATGCACACAACTGTACTCCGAGTTTTTATTTTTCAAATCAAAATCTATATAAAATCTATATATTCTGTAATAATATCGTTAATCAGCATAGAGGATAAATCGGTCCGATTATCGGTACAACAAAAGGCGGCCACGTTAAAGCGACACGGGGTCTTTGTAAACAGATCGGCGCGGTATAAAACTGTGCTATTTTGAAAGTTGTGAACTCATCTGTGAATTATCTAGTACGGTCTATTATTGTAATAGGACGGATTAATTTGCTTGTCTATTTGGGTCTGTGATGTGTTTTTTGTTGAGATATTATGGTCGTATAAAGATAGGTATTACTTAGTAGATATAGCTTAGGAAAACAGAGTTACTAAGAAAACTTCTTCTTTTCCTATAACGATATTGGCAATGATATGGAATGAAGTAATCAATACGTAACGTGAAGTAAACATACGAGTACTCCTAATTACTCTTTCATGAGGGGTTTCCTAAATTGTAGGCTGGTTACTTATACTATCGCCATAATTGTTAGTCTTATGACATTTTGATAATTACTATTAATATCAAGCTATAGTTTTAAGAGATTCGTGATTTATACTCATGATTAATAACTAACGGAACTTATTGCGCATGTTTTTAAATAATAAAGTTACCTTTATTAACCAATGGGTTAATATCAAGTTATTTAAAGAAATCATTTTGTTCTTATAATTACTTATTATAAAATGTATCTTTTAAAATTACCTATTGTAACTTGATATCAATAGACCTGCTTCATATCGAATTACAATCGTCAAAGAGTTACGTCAAAGCATCTACAACAAAATAGGCTTAAGTCTCCTTTGATCACCACGTCAATCGACTTTAAAGCCTGTCACAGTTTTTATTGAAATGACGCAAATACATTCAGAAAATTTATATAAAATATTCTATGGAAACAGTTCCAATTAAAAAGGTTTTATTACTTGCGTTACATGTAATTATCATTAACTAGTTGAATTAAATTGTGAAAATTAGTTTCCTCTGCGTCACAATATTAATTTGGCTTCATCAGAGCGGTTGAATTTAATTTGCCGACCCTCAGTTCATTCAACCTGGTTTTATTCGGGTGCATGTGAACGTGTCTTAAAAAGTTATATGTCCACACGTATAAACCGAGTGTGGAAAGCTTTATATTATACAATTCACAGATATGCAAAATTTACAGTCGAGTACTGACAGATATAATATAGCATTGACATGAAAGAGACTGTAATTATGCGATGATAGACGTCCGGTGACAAAGTAAACCGTTTTTAATGGGACAGCTGAAAAATATTAAAAAATTCAAGGAATTAATACATACATGTCTCGTCTATTGATTTACTGTAGAAAGATATAAGTAACGGATTTACGTTTTTGTCGATTCTGAAAAGACGAATTTCATTGATCTACTAGTAATAACTAGGTACATATAATTAGTTACTAAACGGTGTATACATCCCGTGAGTTACACATATCTATTTGAATTCAATGATTTATCACAAATTGATATTGAGGTCGGCATAATTAAAGGAATATCCTGGCTGGCTCTATAAGACATAGAACAGGCAGATAGACACCATATAGAAAAAGGGTGACGTCAGAAGTACCTATAACCGCCGAGTGTGTATGCGGAGATGTATGCGTGCCATGAAACGAAAGTGGCTTATCAGGATCGGGACAGATAGGGAACCGTGATCTCTGCCTACCCGTATACACGGAAAAGGGCGTGATGTTATGTGTATTTATACAAGAGTAAAAGTTATGTACACAAATCTAAAAATGAACGAAAAGAAATCGTTTTTGATAATGACCGGCATACACTATCGCTTTACCTTTCTTAGTAACTGAAATTTCGTTTGTGTACTTGACACCGACATTATCTTATCAATAATCCATGTTACTGTAACAGCCGTTTTCAATATCAAATTGCTTGCATTCAGTAGCATTGGTTTCAGATTAAGGGATTGTATGTAGTGCCATTTTTATGAGATAAAAGCTGTTTTTTCTTACATAATCGCGTTGTTTTATCCATTTTGAAGTGGATATACGAGTATCATCGAAATCTCAATATCTAACTACTTAACATACATATACATTCACGTTCTTCAATCCCTTTCGGGGTGGAAAAAAACATTGAAGACATGTAAACATCAACTTAGTCACTTATTGCATAATAACTAACGAAGTTGCGATGTCATAATGGAACATTGGTGACAGGTTGCTAGCCTATCGCCCAATAGATTCAATTTTCCCCTTAGTCGCCTCCTACGCCATGCCGAGAAAAAAACAGCTAACAAATTAGCATTATTCTTAGGTCCTAGACTAGCACTGGACAACATTATCTAAATTACCGCGATGTAGTTATGTGACATAAACTTATTGTTTCAAGAGTGTGTTCCCATTTTGGAGGGGACAGAACCTCAGTGAAACAAATTCTCTCGCACAATTTTATCAAACTATATCGGAGTCTTGAAGATCTTTATGACTTTTTGAAAATCCAATTTCCTTAGTTCAGACTAGCGTAATACGTCAATACTCAACAACAAAATTAGATTTTTTCATGATTTATAGACTGTTTACAGTTTCCTGTAGGTTGTAGGTACAGTCAGCGCCAAAAGTGCAGTCCCAATAACTTTTTATAAGGATTAAGTTTATAATAACATAAGACAATATTTTATTTTTTAAAACTGGCACCACTATGCATTATCATGGCCACTATACGTTCGCGTGCTTCTAAATGAAAAATATTGTCTTTTGTTCTTATAAACGTAAACATTATAAAAAGCTACTGGGACTGCACTGTTTGCGTTGACTGTCCCTACAACATGTATTTGGCTGTCAGTTATAGGAAAATACGTGGTATTTTGCGTCAATACTATAATCACACGGATTTGAACTTTATAATGCGCGATTTAATAACGTATTTAGACAATTCGTAAACTTTTATGACTGTTATAAAAAGACGAGATTAAATTTCCCTAGCAACATAAACGTAGATGAAAATTATATTTGCCCGCGTTACAAATAAATACGTGTCTTGTGCTAGTCTGGGACGTAATAAGAATGTTAACTAGCTGTCGTTCTTTTCGCCACGTCGTAGAAGTCGAGGAACGGATATTAATTTAATAGAATTTTAGGGCGATGGGCTAGCAATCTGTCACCAATGATCCATATGATATCACAACCCCCAATATTCATACTACAAAGTGACCTAGAAGATATTATCGTATCGACGAGTTTATGTCCCTGCCGAAGGATTAAAGGACTTGAATTTATAAGTATAATTAAATAACCATAACTATGTATAACCGTATAGTGCCTTTCTCTACGGGTTAACAAACATGGCCGTGTATATTAAGACTAATCAAGGTCATTAAAACAGTGCCCCACGTGCAATTTTCTTATCTTATCTATCGATTAGCCAACATGAGGTATAATAATAAATTCTCGTTTAACGAGTTTGATAACTAGTGGCTTAGATTTATATTAACTCATTCGGAGCCGACGACACGCCTCGCGTGTCCATGAAAATTCTACTCGCCACGCCGCGGACACGCCTCGCGTGTCCATAAGTTTTCGATTATATCTCGAAAAGTACATGAAAAAATTTAATAAGAATTTGTGTACATGGTATTTACCATACGAATAACTATATATTCACGTGGTTTCTACTTTGAAAGAAGTTATGTTTATACTAAAAACGAACCCCTTGTGGGATGCCAAGAACACGCGACGCGTGTCCACTTTGAGTATGCGACCAGAGGTTCTTAAAGTTTGTGTAACTTTCCATGAAACTCACTACGTTAGCTTGTTTATTATAATATTAGTACTTACAAAATAATATGTTTCTGAGTGATTTTAGTCGATAGATGAGTAAATAATTTATATAGCATACAAACAACAAAAAATATTATAAATTTAATATTTTATAAGTAAGTTTGAGAATCACATCATATTTAATTTACCTATTTACCTAAATATCCATATTCCGCCATAATTCCTGGTTTAAAATCACTATTCTGTTGCCACAACCTTATCTCTTTCGTTGCACAAACAGAACTAAGGAAATAAACTACCACAATGTATTATTAACGTATTTAGAAACATTAAACTTGTCGCAGAGCCAGTGGACACGCGTGGCGTGTCCATTTTTTCTTAGTCGCAGAGCCGCGGACACGCCTCGCGTGTTCATGACCGTTTGTATGGCGGCTCCGCTAGTAAGACGCTGAAAAATGGCGCGGCTTCGAATGGGTTAAGAATCCCAGCGTAATAATTGGAGGCTAAGATGTAAACAGGAATTGGTGACTGGTTGCTAGGCCATCGCTCAACTGTCTAAAACCCAGAACGTTAACTCTTTTTAGGACTGTAGGAGTCGTGAAGAAGTGTATTTAGTACGTAATTTATTTCCCCAAAATACTCGCGATATATAAGTACGTATGTGGCGACCTCGAGCGCCACAAACCTAAGTTGCAATTAGTTAAAACATAATTGTTACAGATGACGCCAGCAAGAAATAAAATTATAATTACAAAAAACAATATCCTAGATTGCGCAATTGAAATGTTTATCGTAAACAATATATACAAATTTCTAACTCAGACAAATAGCCTGGACAAACACCTGCCCAGGTAGGAAGCTTCCTGTTTTTCTGTACATACGATTTAAGGCAAAAAAGGATCTCTTTCTAACCTAAACTTCACGATCATTATTCTTGGCAGAGTATTCTAGATTACGCGTATCCATCACTGCAATCGTAGAGTTTCCATTCCATTCTATATCAAACCTACTTTTCATGAGATAATGAACACAACACACTCATGAAGTGATGTACCATTTTCGCTACGTAAATGCACTCACTAATTATTATTGTTCAGTCGTCTATGGTTCGTCAACAAAGTCAGCAGCTCAGTGAAAGTTGGAAATAGAAATAATTATTTTCGGCTGAATATTTAGTCAATTGTGATGCCGAACTGGCTAAATATGTTTGCTTTGGGATTATATTTGGGTCCTCAACTAGAACGAACCGAAGAACAAGTAAGAGCAGAATTGCAGCTTCGACTTCGTTTTTCTTCAGTTGTAGCGGCTGGTGGGGCGTTGGTGTAAACATGGCAACTGAATAACAAGTGCAAACGCCATGGCATCAGTGTTTGTACTTGAGCTGACATAACCTTACTGGTGAATGGCTTATTAATGAAAAAAAAAAGTATTAGTGTTCCTGTTCTGTACAGGTCACGGCCGTTTCCCTACAGATTGTAAAAAAAATCTAAAAGAAAGCCGGTATCTCTGTATAAAATCTTCCCAATCACAGACACTTAGAAGCCAATCAATCTCTTTTAAATCTTGGCAAAAGCTTTATAACTTTGATAAGAGTAATCAATTGAAGGTTGTGTGCTCGTGTCAGTGATAAGTAGTAAATATTTGGAGCCATCATCTTCATCGATGCACACGTTATCTCTTAACACATTGTCTTGGAAATGTGGCATACATACATATAATTACGCCTCTACGTCCCCAACAGGATAGGCAGAGACTATCTATCGCCACCTGGAACGATCCTGACCAATCTCTCTTGCTTCACTTACACCCATTAACCTTTTCAGAAATACTCTTCTGTTCTTCACACTACGTACACCCGCCTTGAAAAGAATGTCTCCTATTTAAACTACAAACATAGTAAACATTCATTAAGGGTGAACAGAACCTCAGGAAAGTTTTTGATCATTTTTACAATATATGTCGGGATTGTGAGGGTATTAATTAATATAACTATATCTTTAACGATCCACTCATCATTTTGTCCCATAACATTATGTCGTGAAATCATGTAGCATATATACAACATATTTATGCAGGGGTCTTTATGTCATCGGGGTGGACAAAACTTCGGAGAAATAATAATTTGTCGGTCACTTTAGCAATAACTTAGGTCGTGTTGGTATATTTATAACTATTATAATATAAAACGTCTGGTAATATCATATTTAATTTTAGTTTTCAAGTATCTTATACAATAGCTAGATAAGGTGTTGCTATTGACATTGATTTGCGTTAGCGGATTAGTCTTTCACGACATTGAATTCCTCCTGAAAAAATCTCCTTGTCACTTGTTAGCATAAATATTGCAGTTGTTATGGTGTGACAGGTTTCTAGCCAACCGCATAATAACAATTTAGTTTCCCGTTACCCATAGAGCCTTTGTCGGCAACTATTTAACATTCTTTGTACGTCCTAGTGCGGGACTAAATATAATTATGATATGTATTAATAAGATATATAACAGTCAGATAGACGCTATATTGAAAAAAAGTGACGTTAGGAGTACCTATAACCGCCGAGAGTGTATGAGAGGATGTATGAATGTCAATGAAGCGAAAGTGGTCTGTCAGGATCGAGACAAATGGGGATCTGTGATTTCTGCCTACCCCTCTACAGGGAATCAGGCGTGATGTGTATGTATGTATGTATTAATGCCCCAAGACTCTGTATACCCCTTCCAGTAATAAAATACTTAATCTGTGATAACTAGCGTATTTTCTTGGCACCAGAAATTGAACCCTGAGTCCTAATAGCGATTGTACATACAATGTCAAGAAAACTTGTTTACCTTCGTGAACGGAGAATTATGACTGTAGCGTTAACTTCGCATAACTAACAATAATGTAGTTATTATAGCTAATCTAAACGTGCCTTAACTCTGTGTACATTATGTATGTTAGACTGGGACTATAATAATCTGTAAACAGTTGCATTTCTTGTCGGAGTGTCGTAATAAAGGGAAATGCGAATAGTGAATAATAAATGTATAAATAATACTCGTAGTTATGAAGTTAACATGTAATATAAAAATATATAGTTACTGTACGTTATTTATACCTGTTGCCATGGTAACTGTCGGATTTGAATTGACCTGTTTTGTTTTTTGTTGTTGCTAAAATTGCCTTAAGGTTCATTTACATTTTGACATTATTATAGTGTATATATGCTGAATAAATGTTAGTTAAATTTAATTTCAATGTTATTTTGATACTCTATCATTGCTTTTTTACTCCGTATTGACCTTTATGTCAAGTTTGGTTTAAAGATGATTACTTATTGTTAATTTGGTTTTTGCTAGAGGACCATTGATATGCTAGTATGGGACTACAACTAAATGTAACTAGCTGCATAGAACCCTGTATGTTGTAAAAATACGTGAGCAGGTTAGATGAAAAAGGTTCTAACATACGTTGCTGAGTTGAAACCCTTTTGCTGTGACACTAACATGCTTAAGCTATAGCCCCTAGTTTGTAAGTTTTCATTATAAACGTTTTGTATTTTGTATGTTTTTGTCTCTACCACAATGCCTGAAAACTAAGGTTTTCAACCAGTGTGTGCTCCCCGTTATGACGTACGGATCTGAGACGTGGACACTCACTGCGGGACGAGCCCACAAATTCAAGGTCGCTCAGCGTGCAATGGAGCGGAAGATGCTCGGGGTTTCTCTGGTAGATCGCATCAGAAATGAGGTGATACGCCAGAGAACTAAAGTTACGGACATTATGAAAAGAGTTAGCACGCTGAAGTGGAGATGGGCTGGTCACGTATGCAGAAGGACTGATGGTCGTTGGAGCAAAAAAGTCCAAGAGTGGAGACCGCGTCTCAGTAAACGTAGTGTGGGGCGCCCCCCGGCAAGGTGGGCAGACGACCTGCGCAGGTTGGCCGGCATCGAATGGATGCGAACGGCCACTGACAGGGAGAAGTGGCGTCATTTGGGGGAGGCCTATGTCCAACAGTGGATTGATACAGGCTGATGATGATGATGATGTTTTTGTGGCTGTGAATAAACGCTTTTAATAATATTGCACTTATACCTAACTATACAACAACGAATACTACGATGAAAGAAAACATCGTGAGGAAACCTTCCCTGTTCCTGAACAGGTAATAGTTAGTGCTTGTAAATGGCGACATGGCTGAACACCTGTCACATTGAGTACTGACTATAATATCGATCTCCGCAATCGCGGAGATCGAAACCTAAATTTCTGACTAGCAAGGTTTAATGGTTATGAACGTTTTTGTCTATAGAATAACAACGAAAAACTACAATATTTTAACAAATGTGCACTATACACGCGTAATTGTATGTACAAGTGATATATGTACATATTTAATTGCTGACAAATGTTCGTGCTGTCAAGTTGACATAAAATTATGTGTTTTGTATGAATGAAATACAAACAGATGTTAGATAACGTTACAATGTTATTTTAGCATAACTACCATACGATGTACAACATAAATATGGTTCAAGACTGTTAACTCCATAAGGGTAGTAAGAGGCTTGAGATATCCTCTTTGAACCCAAGATAGATTTTACTTACATTACATGATGCATCATCTTAACACTGATTGCAAATGATGAACTACACATCTCTGAAAGCCAATTTCTACCAGATTTAGTCAGTGTCTGGATACAATAACTAGTTAGTAGTTACCTCTTTAACAATTTATTTTAGGTAGTGTGTAGTGCAAATCACCACTTACCAGTACTCTTTCTTCCTGACGTGTTGTAAAAATTTACATAGTTATTATTTTTACTCTACCTGGCTCGTGAAAGGTGACATCTTACATACATGGAGATGTAAAACAACTAGTAATTACATATAAATGTTCTAAAAAAATTAAGTTATTTTTCTTTGAAACAAACAATATACTAATAGCTAGGTTAGGTATGATATTATAGTAAGTTGAGATAAACAATATATGTACTAATAAGCTAGGTATGAACATGACAAGTGTACTGAACTGAATTCATATAGTTAGATGTATATCTCACCAATACAATCTCCCTGTCTTGTAAAAGAAGTGCGCTCCGGTTTTGTTTGGGCTTCGTTTGCAGGATCGCTTTATTGGGTCAATGAGGTTGTTGACTCTGGAAATTCAATGGGAGTGGTATTTGGTACATTTTGCTCTGGTGCAGTGCAGGTTAGGTATTTGAACGCAATGTTATAACTTACATATACACAAATATAGGTTGGGTTAGCTCATCACATATCATGTGTATAAATATATGTCACCGTAAATATAATTTTCTTAGGAAATTTATAAACTTTCGAATAATTCGAAACGGAAGATAAATTGTATTATTTTACGGCCATATTTTCGTAAATTTATAAACTAACCAAACTCGTATGTAAAATAATAAATAAACAATGGCGAAACGCCATGTGTGCCCTCATTGATTGATTAAGTCATAACGCGTCAAACTTTGACCAGTCCTTGCCTCACCTATCTCTCCCTACGGTCTGATGGAGGTAATCCCTAAACGGGACAAGTCCCTTTTGTGCAATTTGTCTGTTCAGTTCATGTGTAAATGTAGTGTGTGTGCAATAAAGAATAAATAAAAATAAGTCACGTGTTCCATCTTTTCCTAGGAAATTTATAAAGTTACGGTTCTTGTTATTTTCCGGTAACATATATCCTGCATAACACTCATATCTCTGTTGCTATCTACTGTTACAGCATGCCTAATCAAGAGGCAGACAGTTACTTTCTTTCGAAATACCAGATCTGCATGACCATAAAAATGAGCTGAACTTCCGTAGAAAGACGCATTATTTAACATAACTGCATCTGCAAAAATGGGGACCCATACCTCTGCCGACCCCTAGCTAAGGCGACGAGTGGACGTATTAGAAAACGTAAACGTATTAGAGGACGTAAAAGAGGCTCAGGCGGAGGATTGGCTTTGTGGGCTTTGGCCTGCAACATATGCTGATCCTGGGCCCTTTCACAGTGACAGTGCAGTTTCTTGTCAATTGTGATAATTGTAAATTTTTTTGTACCTGTGCTGTTTTTGTGAATATTTTTTTTTCTATTCTATTCTAAAACGTCGTCGATATTTACTATGCCATTGCATAAACATCATGAGTACCATCACAAGGTGCTTATAACAAGAGTTGCAAAAGAGTCGTGTTACCTAGTTCACACACGAATGACTAATGTGGTCATAGATCACTTTATTGGCCTAAGTTATGGTGTAACTATGACCTGATCAATGAATGAAACTATAGAACAATTAAGTATTATGACATTAACATAAAATGCTACGACTTTTTCCAAAAGATTATTGGTACACGTAGAGACTTTAAGCCTAGCTTAAAGGTATTTATTGTAACGATTCGTTTTCTACAATTAAATACATCAATTTCACTTTATTTCATTAGAGTAGGCAAAGATTTTAGACCCCTAAAGGATACTATATAAATACAAGGCTAAACTCCTAGAAATTTGTAAAATTATGATTTTAGGACTAATTTCATACTTTACTAATAGTTATTACTATTCTTAATCACTGTAAAGGTACACTGCGACTTAAAATACATACTAAATCCTACCATAATAGATATGACAGTCATGACACTTACACCACAGATAATATAATACTACAGTACTTACGCTACGTTTAAAATACAGCCTAAAAACAAGCTGTTTCTAATCGCAGTGTTAGCATACCTAATTTAATGCCTATCAGCAGTCACTTACGTCATGGAAAGAAGTACTGCAGTGCCCATTGTGGGTTTTAAATGTTATTTTATATAGCTTTTTACTACCATAAGGGTATACGGAACTTACAGGTATAATATGTAGTTGATCACTCGTAGTTCAAAGAAGGATTTATTTATTATATTTTCTGAACCAATGATATGCAACTTGCTGAGATAAAATGTGTTCAGGGTAAGGTATAGACAATGGATAAGCTATAAATACTTAAGAAAGCATAGTCCCTAACTACTAATACCGCGATAGTATGCTAGGAATAAGGCATCAATAATTATCTACTATACCAATACACTATACTATAACTAATAACTATAAAATAAAAAACATACGAAAACGATTAAAGAACGTGAATGATAAAGGTTATATTATGCTTTTTCTATTTAAGATACATCCTTCATTAGTTAGTTGATAGTATATTTATTTAACTCTTAAGATTTGATGACATAACTTAAGCGTTATACCTAGATCTTAAAGTTATACCCCTCCATCTAACAAAAATCCATCGTCTTTCCAGGTGAGTGAAGTGAGTGGTTGCGGCTACCACATAGCAACCATGTTGGGGCTGCTGCCGGCTCAGCTGATCAACGTGTACCTTGGCTCCACGCTGAGGTCCATGCATGAGGTACTCCACAAGTCACACGTCACCGAATATATTGTGTTCGTGTTGCAGGTTGGTAACGATAGAAAGAATTTTTTTTTACGAGGACACTAAGAACAATATTTTTTAGGGATCTCAGTGACAGTTTATAAATAAGACTACAGCACCGGTATTATATCAATATAATGTAAAAGTTATAATCTAGGCAATTGTGTAACAAATACCTTTGTTGTTTTATAGAAATGAGGTGTTCTTTCCGGTTATATTATTTAGGCACTACTTATACTTAAACTCAAAATGATGAACAGTTTCATAGTTACTTGTAGTAATTATAAAGTCCACGGGTTCAATTTGGGTACCTATCCTGGGATCTAGCCACTGAAAGTCTCGTACTGCTTTGGGACTAGAATGTAACTAACCGCCTTTATCCCAACATGTCGTATTAGAGGCTATGAAAATATGTATAATAGATAAATAAGAAATCCAAGCAAATTTTAATAAGTTTCCACAGTTAACAACGGATTATTGATGTCCTTAGTTTTTCTTAAGATTCAAAGTAAAAGTCATTGTATCTAGTTAATAAGGGAAAGTTTTAAATTTTTCCACTATGGTTTACGACAGGCGCAACAAATAAAGATAAGTCTCCACACCTGCTTATCGGTTAGCGTAATTGTGTTTGTATACGTTACGTGATCGTGAATACGTTGCTGGGACTTAGATAGTGTGTAACTATGTGTCAATCTGCTCGAATGACGTCATAGTAGTGGCTGTTGTTAAACATAGTACTGTTTGATTTGTATGGAGAATATCAACCAATAATACATACTCGTACACACCACCAAAAAGTTCCTGGTAACTAAACCTCTTTGATAGGCATATACATATATCATTATACATATATCATTGATCAAAAACTACTAAACTAACTATCTCCTTTAAGTTAAGAAATTACTAAGAGATTATTGATAAAAATACAGTTCAACTACATACATGCATACATACACATCACGTCTTATTCCCTGTAGGGTAGGCAGAGATCACGGATCCTCATCTGTACCGAACCTGACAAACCACTCTAACTTCATTGACTCTAATTCTAGTACAAGTACAGAGAAATATAATTATAATTCAATTTCCAGATCCTCATAGGAGTAACCCTAATGCTGTGGGTAGTCCAGAAAGCAAGAAAAGAACTGACTCTCGCCATCATGTCGGCTGACCTTGGTCGTGAAGCTGCTTCTTCCACCAGCACTTCGACCCTGAGCTAGCATAAGGCGACTGAGGAACCCGTGGCTTCATCAGCACCAGAATGTTAAGGGTACTTGGAGTACTGTGATAGGTCAACGTATACTGCGGTTCTTATGATGTTGAAGGAAAGAGGAATGTTGGGGTGAAGAGAACATGTAATTGGACTGTCGTAGATGTAATGACTTTAGGGGCGATATGATTTTTCGACAGGAAAATTGTGCCGAAAAACTAAATGGAGAGTCGATTTTGTAGAGGTATTTTATGACTTCATTTGCGATAAGAAAAATGTGAAAAAATACGTGTTGGTTTTGAAGAGGTATTTTATGACTTCATTTGCGATAAGAAAAATGTGAAAAAATACGTGTTGGAAACTACTTGTATTAGTTTCTTTAATCGCAAAAATGAGAACTCATTTGAAAGACAATTTCGTTATTAAAATTGAATTGTTTTTGCAATGATATGACGTGTGTCAAACTGGCATAAGACGCCAAAGCTAATGTCAGCCGAAAACAAACAATTCTCAAACGTCGGTTTAAAAAAACTGTATACCTACTACTCAAAACTAAAGAAAAATTGGGCAATAATTTATAATATAAAGAAAATTAACCATTAAAATGTTACCACCTAATAAACTCGCATTTGGTTCAAGACTGGAATACAGATACTGCATTTCAGTAAGCTTTATTGAATAAATTGATAACTTATTCGTGTAAATTCGATGTGTTGGGCAGTTTAAAAGTCTGATGATAATTGCCAAAAAATGAGATCGAAAGTATTAAAATTGTGTCACTTTTTCTCGTAGATATAGGATAGTTATACGGTTTGAATAGTATATCGCATTAGCGTTATTTCAACACTGTTAGGGTTTGAGCCCCGTGATATTTTCGTTAGAATTTCAACTAGCCATTCACGATACAATATAAAAACGAGGTACCAGCAAATAATTTAATTATTAGACGCCATGTTTGTATCCAAGAAGTTTCACAAACTCTTTGCTTTCAACATCCTATCACAAGAGTTTAATTTAAAAAAAATGTAAGCTTGATTGAATTGTTTAATAACATATTGTTATAGATAATACTTTCTATGATATACAAACCAACGAAAGAAACCCTTAGTATTGAATACATAAAGTAAGTATTTATTTAAAACAAATGGGCTCGAAAATGTGTAAATTATAGCAACTATAAATTGTAGGTATATGTTGATATAAAACTATTGTGTGCTATTGTTTTACGTTGTATCGTGAATGGTAAGTTTCTACCTTAGTTAATATATTTGTGTGTAGATTGTAAATGCTCACTTTTAACTATTTAACTCGTGTAGTAGATTAATTAGGAAATGGGGATATTTTTAGAAGTGGTTTTGCTAGAATTCAGTGTAGATTTATTATTATTGAATACTTATTACAGTTTTCCAGAATATTACTTAGTATTTAAGTAAAAGTGTGTGTGCACAGTGTGATGTTTCATTTTGGCATGTTAGACGGATTCATTTTTATTCTTTTGTCTTAGTAGACTTCAATTTTTGTATTTATTTTTGTATGTACTTCTATTATTACGTGGTATAACAATCAATATCTCAGAATGCTTCCAAAAAGAACTTTAATTTAGTTCTCTATCGTATCGTCATATTAAAATTTAAACAAAATAATGTTTACCATATTTTTTAATATCGTAATGCAATCGCTAGTCAAACAACAATTTTCGCAATTTAAATAACTTTACTATAACATAATAAAAAATTCAAAGTTAACAATACTTATTTCGTGGTGCGTCAATATTTCGCTTATTTCGAAGTACTTTTATTGCCGATAGGTAATTCATTTATGAATGTTCTTGGAAATTCAATTCGCCATTTTATGACGACGGAACGCGTACAGTAATTGAAAATTCCGATCGCGTGCCCACAAGCTATGTTAACAGTGGCCTATAGAAAATCACATTACAATAAAACAATGGTTTTTATCGCGTTTCGTGACGATTGCCTGTGTTTCACTCTTAATTGCGGTGGCGCTATATCCGCTATTAACAGCCGAGATATGGTACTGAGATTTCTGGTGTCTGTTGTTATGGTAACCATGGGATTGCTTTTGTTTGACGCGTTAAGGAAATATTTAAAGCATTATATTGTTATGTTAAATATGATTTACAATTGTTGTGTGTGTCCTTATATGCTATACTCATTATAAATCGTTTAATAGAAGTATATCTGATACATATAAGTTATATACGTCTGAGAGATTTTAAATAAGTGTGGTATATGGGGTTATATTATATAACATATAGTAGTAATCACGCCCGAAGTAAACAAAAGCCGAAATCAAATAACTTCGATCACATAGGAGTTAATCAGAAGCTTAAATGACCATCATCGAAATTGCTAACTTACATATCTAACCAGTCTATATCACTATAATGATAAACGCCCATCGTGACAAATGATGAGTCTATCTAAAGATAAAAATACTGTCCATATAATATGACAGCAATTGACTTTTATCGGTTTTTAATCATTAATTTATATTACTCGTAATAAATCTAAGAAAGCATTTAGTGTCCTAAAATATTGATTATAATAACCATAAATATATGCTTAATTCGGTAATAAAACCATAATATTTAGATTCAAAATCGAAACAAGGCATGACTGGTACATTTTTAGATTACCTTGATATCAGCTATCTATTTGTGATAACTACAAGTTAATCGGTTTGTTTATAACGAAATTGTACTCAATATTATTGATCTATCTATTAATCGCCAAAGCATCCAAATGATGAGTTTGTTTTGGTTTACGCTAATCTCATTAACTATCGGTTTGATTTGAATAATTATGTAAAACTTTCAATATATTACTTATTTTATATTTATAGCTACATCGCCTAGAATTCAATTCTTTTTTCGCTATGTCTAGCCTGTCTATTACTATTACCAGATTTTTCTCAAGTTGATTTTCAATATAATACTTTTTAAATATTTGTAGCTACATAGCCTATTATTAAATTCTCTTTCCGCTAAATCTAGCCTACCTATTGCTCAGTATTGGCTAGAATTCAGTTATGTTTTGTCGGCTTTGAAGATTTCGTGATTGGTAGCGAATTAAGTATGCAGGAATGCTTTGGGCTTGGAAGTTTCACGGAAGCCCATTGTCACGAGTTTTCTGAAATGTTTGCTCAATGGTAACACGCAAGTGATTCAATTATTGCTATAACTTTTATAGTTCGCGGTTTAATGAATAGAAAGAACGTTCTAGACTTAAATCTCTCAATCATCCATTTTTAACGATATTAATTGAATGCAGTATCATTTGTAACAACTAAGTTAGTGAAAATACCATGAAGCAGTTGACTTCTATTAACTAAATTAGGGAAAATATCACGAAGAGACTTATGTATCCTTTAGATATGGAATAGTCCTTAATGTAAATGACATGGGTATCTGATGAAAAGCCAAAGTTCTTCGTAGATTCGACTAGCATTGGTTACTCAAGTCTCTAATTCTCTCCAGATGATTATTGGTTTTTTTTTTCTGGCGTATACCTAATTAATATCTTATTACCACTGTAGCAATATTGCCATATTGTTGTGACAGTACAAAATCGTAAAACTTTTTTTTCTTCGTAGTTCTTTCATTTTGATGATGGACATCGCGTGTGATGTGTGCTATAATTTCAATAGCCAATTAACAATAATTTATGGGTTAAATGTTGGTTAAGTGCGTCCATGTGGCTATAATTGTTGCTTTAGTAGCGTTGAGAATTGAGACTATCGTGATAAATCAAATATTTCTTTTGGTATTTCATGCACCACAAGAACTCAAAACATTATCTTTTCTTTTCGTCACTTTCATGGCTCTTGTCAATAAAAAAAATCGTTAAAAAAGTTTCTTCTGTAGGTATATTTATATTATGTGAATTTAATGCAATTCCTTAAAGGATCTTGATTCTTATACACGTAAACACAACGTTCATATTTCTCCTAATTTCAGTTTCTTAGGCGTATATGAATATAAGGATAAAAAATGATGTAGTAATCCATTGGTATTTACCATTATTCAGAGTAACTACTCTTTTTCCGAGGTTATTGCTCACGAAAACAATTATTTCATTTTCCATCACTCTGTATGTCTAAAATTAGTAAAATGTTATTTTGTCAAACAAATATGTTTAAAATTTTAAGTCAAAATTATTTGGAGACTGAATTTGTTTCTTTTTATGTAAGCATAATGAAAAAAATTAATATATAAATTTGTTGTTTATGTTTAAGAATAGTAAAAATTTTGTTATTTTTTTTGGAAACCGTTAATGAATGTTCTGTTTTCTTGATATTGTTTAAAAACAATCGAAATTAGTGCCATGATTTGTTGTTTATTTATTTTGGAGTTTATAAAATTACAAATCTGTTTCTTTTAGGATGAATCTCTGATAGCTTGTTATTTTCTTGTATCGAAGTTACATGTGCCAAATTTTCTTCAAGTGGGAAAATGTTGAATTAGTTAATTATTCGCTAGTCTTGTTGGTTTTCTGTTGAAATTCAGTGATTGTTTTTTTATAAAAAACATAACCTAAACATATGATTCACGACTTGTTGCCTTGAAAAAAAAAATATAAACACAAGTCGTGAAACATTTTTTTTTTATTTATAAATATCTTTTAGCTATTGTCATCTTATTACTTAAGCTTCTATAATATAGTTATATAATAATAAGGTAATGAAAATTTACCTAACGTTCATTATTATAAGGAAGGTTGGGCCCTCAATTTCCAAAGCTCAGTCTAAACCTACCTTTATTTATTATTATTAATATAACTAAACTGAGATTACTCGACTACTTACTCTGTTACAGCGCGACAAACTTATCTGACCTGGTGGCCAAACAAAGAACTACTAATTTTCATGCCTTTTAAACGTAAAATGTTTGAACCGAGAACAATAAAGGCGACAGCAGCGCCACGGTTATCGGGTTAGATAATTTTGTGGCACTATCTTACTACTTAATAAATCTGTGTAAGTAACCCTTAAATTCTTACTCCAATCTATATGTGCATTTATTCGACAAATTAATTTACCTTCTATCGTTACTATTGGATATTGTAGTTTTAACCTTTTGTTATTACGATATTTTGTACAAATTTATAATAGTGTTAAGCATTGTTTTTCGTATAGTTAAGGTGTAAATAGTAGTTGTAACTCCAAAAATAAAAATATTTATTACAATCATATGTCGTTTAATATTGTCAACTATTTTTTTCTTCCCCTAAGTCGCGTTATTTCATATATCCTACATGACAAAAAACTGAAGTAAGAACAGAAGAAAAAACCTTGCGGGGTAGTTAGAGGTTCTGGTGTCATCGGGATAGGGATTTGAACCCTGTACCTACTGATACAGAATCAAGCCCCAAACAACTGAGCTACGTAGAATTATAACGAACAACGCATATTTTTAAGCCAGTCCCGTGATAGCTGGGACGTAAAAAGAATGCTGCTGTGCTTCCCCACATGTCGTAGAAGATGACTAAGAGAATTCGGGATAAAGGAATCTAATGGGCTACCAACCTGTTACCAATATACCAAATGGCATAACAAACCAAATGCATTTTTTTTTTAAAACATAACATAAGCTTCACGACTTGTGTATACACACTCCCTTTTTTATTATGGCGGGGTAGTCAGAGGCTTGAATGCCCATCTCCGAAATTTCGAAGGCATGTTAGGCATGGGTCATTCGAAGCCCGTATCACTAGATAGACAGCACCTAACGTGATAGGTAGTGAACCGTATCGCCGTATATAGGCACTGTCTATTACCTATCCTGAGGGATAGGCAGATTTCCTCACGATGTTTTCCCTCAGCGTTAGTGACTGTAAATTATGTACATAAATGAAAAACACATATTTAAATTTCATTCATTGGTACATGCCAGAGTCGGGATTCGAACCTAGGACCTTTCTCATACGAAGTCCGAGGTCTTACCCACTGGGCTACAGCCGCTTTTTTTTTTAATCATGCTAAAAAGTGGCCATGGGGACATTACCGTGTCTTTGACGTTTTGTCCATGTATATATTATCTATTAAAGGCCACTGAAAAAAAACTAATAAATACTGGCTAAGCATACTGCGTTGTTACGTAGTACACAATCATAATACATGTTCAATAACTAAAACCAAACTAGTTGTAATTTTAACCTATACGAATAATAAGTAAATAAGTGAATAAACATAACATTCACATTATTTTTGTACATAATTAAAAGTGATTAGAAACATTTGCTGACTTAATGAAATTATTATAGGCTTTATAAAGATAAATAAATTAGAAACATTTCGTTCGAATTATGTCACAACATTATTTTTTAGTTATGACATCCGTCTATTTGCTCTTTAACAAACACAATGTTCAAAAAATTGAATTGAACTTCACTCATTAGCCAGTGGGTTGAGTGATTTTTGTTCATAACGTAAATATCATGGCGGAAGAGGAGGATTTATCCAAAAAGAAAACAGGGCCTAAGCGTAAAGCGGTAAGAATAAAGGAAAATGAAACTTGTGAGCCTAGGCCTGATTTAGGCATTGAAGACATAAACTATAATGCAAGGTGTAGCGCGGAAGAAAGCGATCAAGAATCACAAAGTAAGCCAATGTTTCTTCACGATTCGAAAATAATTTTATCACAATATACTAAAACTACCGTTTAATTTGTTCCAGTGAGGGCTAAGAAGGAAGATCATCCCATTTCGTTCCGCCATTTCCTAAAGCGAGATCTGTCGTTGCCGGCAAACTCGACGTATGAAAATACTGGCGCCCGTCCAAAGGTTTATGCCTCCACAGTTCAACATTCACCGACCAGAAATGAGTTAGACTCCTCTTCCCGGCGCGAAAAAGCCCATTCTGTGGATTCGAGGGTGAAGGAACGAGAAGTGACGGACCATTTGAGTGATAATACGGTTTCTAGTAGTTCTGTGGAGCTACCTTACAATTCCGCCGATTTATCCGATACTGATTCTAAACACAACCTATTCGTAAACAGTTCTGGCAACTTGGAATACTCTAGATCTAGCAATGATTCTGTGAATTACCATGGAGTCCCTTCATTACCTGATTTTGTGCAGGATCACATTCTAGTTGAACAATCCTATTTAAATGCAAATAATTCTGGTTCTGCTGTAGAGGAAAAGATGCCTGATTTCACGTATGACGTTGGCAGCTCGAGTAGTAGAAATCAAGATTATGATTACTCATACCCTGGAACTTCATCTTCTACTAGTTATCCTTCACGGAGAATGCCTTTGGATCTGCCTTTGGACAATGTGGCTTCAGCTTGTCCGCTACCCCTAGATCTGGCCCCACATATCAATTTGGACCTAACAGAGTCTGTGAATCAAGTTGATAGGGATAGAAGAAATAATTCTCCCAGGAATAACCAGTTTCCATTGGATCTTCCACCTAGTGTTGGTGAGTGTATTGCTTAAAATGCTTTTATTGTTTTAAAGTAAAGGAAGCACTATTATGAACGAAGATATTTCAGTAAAGATCTTGTTCCCCATTTAAGATATTCATAACCACAAAATCATAATAAGGGATATATTTATATTTAAAAAATGCCCTGATATTTAAAAAGATAGCTTTTTATTGTTTTTTTTTTTATTTGGGCAGATGTTTTAGGGCTTGAGTTTGTTTTGGCATTAACAAAGAATAATCATGATATATTACTAGACCACACCCATTATGGTAAATTTAAACTTAGTCCTTAATCACATCTAAGGGAATCCATTGGGAAGATAGACCCCTATTAGCATTCTATTTAACTCCCAGACTAACAAAAGATTTAAAAACAAGTACACAATGTACTACATGACACATTCGACTTTAGCTAATCATTATTTACTCATTAATTCAGTTCGGCTGAATTGATTAACATTCAAAATACACAGTGTATTTGGAGAAAACAAAGGTGTTTATTTAACATTCTAATATGTTTTTGTCTTCACAAACAAAGTACATAGAATGATAAAGCATCAAACTCCTATGTGACATTTATAAGATACTTGAAGTTAATAAGAATATTTTATTCAGGATTTTACATCCCTAGAATATCAATTTAAGCATGGTAGTTAGTAGTGGTTGGTGTGTTCATTACTGCAATTTTAAGACAGTAATTTCAAAGCTACTTCAAACTGCAGCACACAACATGTCTAGTGTGCAGGTATTGACTGACTGTTGTCTATTCCAAGAACAGGCAAGATTAGTATATTCCACTTCATTGAAGTTATGTTATTTGTCTTCATCTAGTCTGGGATGTGCAAAGAATGCCAAGTAGCTGCTGTACTGCCTGGCATGTCATAGAATGGGACTAAGGCCTATTCCGGGTCAATTGAAAGGATATTGGGTGATGAATTAGCAACCTATGATGAATGTTCATGCTTAAAAGTAACCTAGGACATATTATAGTGTCTTTAAGATCCTTTCAACCCCGAGAAAGGGATTAAAAGATGTGAACATATGTGTTTTCATGGTTTTCAGGTTCCGAGTCAATGAGGCTTCCAGACTTTCTTCCTGTTCATCCAGGACGCACCTCTCCAGACCCAGAGCATCAGGATGGCAATTTCCAAGAAGTCTTGTTGTAAGCAATAAGTATAATAATAGAAATATACATTAGAGACCAATCAGTTTATAAGCATATAACTAGTAAAATATTATAATCATTAGTTGTATCATGTCTTTAAAATGGCCCTGTCTTAACATGTGCTGCACAAACCGAGTTACCTGCAATACTAGTGTTCTATTGCTACCTAGGAATTGTAACTTAATTATTTATAATCCTTTCTTGCTTGTCGCACTTCTTCAAGTATTTATTCTGAAAATCAGAGGTTTTCAATGTTTTCTTTCAAATTTTACAAGAATTATGAAAAATTTGGATAATCTGCAGGCTTTAGTAAAAAGTCAACTCTTGCTAAGTGCTTCTGGGGTTCTAGCCACTCTGGTAACGTTTAATGGACATAAGTTCAACATTTAATGTACATTATTAATTCAAAGATATTTGTATGTTACAGGGCTGAGTTAGTAAATGAGAGGCGACAGAGAGTGCGCCTTGAGAATGAAACAGATTCTCTACGCCAAGAACTAAATGTAGCGCGCGCTCTTCTCAAAGGACACAGGTAGGTGGAATAGATATTACTTATTTGGGAGATAGAAGTACATTATATACTTCATATTCTTTAATCCCTTTTGGAGTGGACAGAACCTTAAAGATATTATATCTTCTAGGTCAAATAGCGAAAATATTTCTCCCAATAGACTCCATTTAGTTATAATAATAAATAACTTTCATTTCACAACTAAAAGATGCACATGAAGAATAATACAACTTATAAATAGAACACATTTTAATACAAACACACAAGTGATTCTCGTGTGTGCCATTGCAGTGTAAAAAAGGTTGTTTTTTATCATTATTTTTACGACCCAGACTAAGGGGGCAATATAATATGGCATAGTTTATATTTCTATATATCCTTAAAAATGCCTATGCGTATAGTATTATATTATCTGTGCCTATGCCATAAATATAAATGATTATGCCATATATTTTTTTGTATTTGTGTTTTTTTTTTCTAGTTGTGAAGAGAGGCAGCGTAGTTTGAAGACTGATAGAGTTATTAGGGTTGATGTAGGTTCACAACACGATTGTCTAGAGAACAGTATATTAGCTTCGGTAAGGATACATATAATTTTTTTTTATAGATGTAATTTTTCTAAATTTTTATTATAGTCTATTTGTGTTAAGTAAATAGTGACGTCATTATAATAGAGGAGATAACAATTCACATCGACCAATTGCAGACAACCGTTTTGACAATGATGACGTCACTATTTTCTTAATGCGAATATACTATAGTAATTAAATTGTATTAGGAAATAGTATTTACGTTGTATTATGAAAACAATGTGTAAATATGGCTGTTACTTTAGTCCAAGTGTATAATGAATATAGCTGCAATACTATGTAGCTTAATATCACCTTTTCTTTTTCTAGGCATATCCTGTCGAATCGGAGAATGCTGATCTGAATAACCAAATTAAGAGACTGAAGGTAAGGAATGATTGAAATATAACTTTAAAGACATTTAAAGACGTTGGGTGCTGTCTATCTAGTGATACGCGGGCTTCGAATGACCCATACCTAACATGCCTTCGAAATTTCGGAGATGGGCATTCAAGCCTCAAAGGGAGTGTGTATACACAAGTCGTGAAGCGTATGTTATGTTTTAAAGACATTATTATGCTACATCAGTCGCCACTTTTATTTACTTTACCTGTCCTATTTTAGTATGGAATGTAAATCAGATTGTAACTGTCTTTCGACCCTGCACATTAAAGGAGGCAATAAAACTTTTTAGGAAATAGTGTACTTATGTACTTTGGTATTTTTTGTATGTGACATAGAGTTAATTTTATTTCATAATTTATTTAAGTATAATAGGGAAAAACATCGTGAGGAAACCTACCTGTTAGTGCTTGTAAATGGCGACATGGCTGACCACCTGTCACATTGAGTACTATCTGGTTAACACGTGGGTTCGAGGTGGCCATAGAATTACTACCTTCGCAATTGCGGAGATGGACACCTGAACCTCTGGGTACCCCGTAAGGGTTAACGATCGTGAACGCGTACGTACGTTTTTTAATACGTTATTACTTAAGAAGAGTCATGGATGGATGGATGTGCTCGCAACCTGTCACCAATATTCCATAGCAATGCTATCCAATATAGTAAACTTGCACTGGGTCGACTAGCAGCATCAGTAATTGATTTATTTATGTGCTGAATGGTATAAAAATTCACCTATATAGAATATCACAGCATAATATTACATACTCATTTCATTTGAAAGAAAAAGTACCAATATCGTTACTACCTCAATATTATTCAAAGTCAGCAAGGAGATTTCGTATTTCGCTTTGTACACCCATTAAACAAAATGAATACCTAAATAAGAAATAATAATAATAATATTATAGGACGTTATTACACCAATTGAACTAGCCCCTTGGTAAGTACATTTAAGTCTTGTGTTAAGGGCACTAGTCTACGTATATTTAAGAAATATATACTTATTATATATAGATAAATACATATATAGCGTATATAATCAACGACCAGACTGGAAAGCAGAAGAAAAGCGTAGTTCTTAACTCTGCCTCCACCGGGAATCGAACCCGGGACCTCACAATTAGCGTTCAGGCGTCTAACCGATCGCGCCACGGAGGTCGTCGGAGGAGGAGGAGGAGGAGGAGGAGAAATATATTTAACGTTTGTTACAGGAGGAATTGGCGGCGGCACAACGCGAAGTACGAATGTTGCGCTCTGCTCACCGAAACACCGTGGACGATATAAGATCCGCTTCCAACGCCGCCGAACACTCGCTCAGGTATAGTACATATACATTCACGTCCTTTAATCCCTTTCGGGGTTGACAGAACCTTGGAGATATGATACATGTTGGTTATTTTTAGGGTTATAGTGTGATTTGGAACTATGGTAACAGGTTACTAGCTCATGACCAATAGATTCTATTCATCACTAGTCCCTTATTCGCCTCCTAGCACATATCGAGAAGAGTGGCAGATAGTTAGCATTCTTTTTACGACAGCAATAGCACGAGTATACAGATTACGATAATACAGACAGCTGATTAGATTCGCCAAGTCTATTATAACACGTGGCATACATACACATCACGGCTGATTCCCTGTAGAAGCGTAGGCAGAGATCACGGATCCACATTTGTTCCGATCCTGACAGACCACTTTCGCTTCATTGACACTCATACATATTCTCATACACACTCGGCGGTTATAGGTACTCCTAACGTCACCCTTTTTCAATATGGCACTGTTCTTATATCTTGTTTCTAGTGACCCGCTCCGGCTTTGCACGGTTATAAAATATATAGCCTACTCCACTATTTAATGGATGTTATTATACATATAAACCTTTCGCTTGAATCACTCTATCTATTAAAAAAACCGTATCAAAATCCGTTGCGTAGTTTCAAAGTTTAAGCATACAAAGGGACAAAGAAAGCGACTTTGTTTTATACTATCTTGTTATTAACTTTCAGGGATCTGTTGGCGAAATTAGAGTTGCTGCGGAACCTCGGAGACTCCCTCGACCAAACCTGATGAAT
The DNA here is from genome assembly GCA_030578115.1 of Leucoptera coffeella. Lineage (NCBI taxonomy): Eukaryota > Metazoa > Arthropoda > Insecta > Lepidoptera > Lyonetiidae > Leucoptera > Leucoptera coffeella. Next base: position 122,678 of record JAMBLF010001035.1, read on the forward strand.
GTTGTTGTTACTTGTTACTAATTTTAATGGATGGAATTGCAATTATATTATTCTTAATGTAAATTAATAGTGTGTTTTATTATATACTTAAACATTGGGCCCGTTTCCCTACATAGGGGTAGGCAGAGATTAGAGATCCGTTATGTCTGGATCCTGACAAACCAGTTATTATAATTATAATAATTGGATAGCTACGCAACCCTGAGCCAATAATATTAGGTCTTAAAAGTAGAAAGAACTTGAGTAAAGTTTATGTATCCTTTATATATATTATATATTTATTGTCTTTTGTTCTTATAAACGCAAACATTATAAAAAGTTAGTGGGACTGCACTTCTAGCGATGACTGTACAAGTATTGACAGGTTGTCAAAACGGGTATTGGACGATACATAAAATGACATAATGTTAAGATTATAGTTCCAGTCGTCTATGATTCGTCAACAAAGTTAGCAGCTCAGTGAAAGTTGAAAATACAAATAATTATTTTCGGCTGAATATTTAGTCGATTGTGTTTGGATTTAGTCGATTGTGTTTGGATTTAGTCGATTGTGTTTGGATTATATTTGGATCCTTAACTGGAACAAACCGAAGAACAGGGAAGAGGAGACGAATTGGACTTCGACTTCGCTTTTCTTCGGTTATAGCGACTGGCGGCGTTTGTGTAACGATGGCGACTGAATAACAAGTGCAAACGCCGTGGCATCAGTGTTTGTACTTGAGCCGACATAACCTTAGTAGTGAATGGCTTATTAAAGAAAGAAAAAAAAAGTTAAGATGATTAAAAGACGACGCTTATAGTCATAAAAAGAATAATAATAATATACTCTTGTAGGAAAAGAATAAATAAATCAAAAGTATTTAATCAACGTTTTATTATTAAACGGAATGTTAAACATATGATTAATATAAATACGAATTTTATTAAATAAATTGATTTACGATTATATACAAAATTGATTAACTATCACAAGTTTTAAGTAATATTATTATTGGTTATCAAAAACTGAATATTCAATTGTTTTTAAATCAGTCGGTCAAAACTATTCTTACATACCAATCAAATAAAGTATTAACTTAACAAAGAAATCTGTTATTTACAAATGTTGATCGATAATAATTAATTGACTGAAAAAACGGATTTTACAAATTGATTCGTAACTAAATTTTCAATTAAATCCATTTTAAAATGGTAGGTACATCAATAGAACTATAGTGAGAGTTAAATACGCATAATCTATTTAACATGACCATTAAAACACTATATAATATTATCATACAATTTTATGTCTTACAAAATTTGTTCTACATATTTGGTACTGCATCACAACATTATAAAGACTTCTTTCTTAATTTCTTAAATATGCAGACTGACAAATGCACTGCTATAATGTCCATCGTCTCGATATTATAAGTTAACAATCATATTATTAGTTCTCCCATTACCCTTCAAATCTGTCAAACTGTCAGTCATTACCTGACATGTCATTCACTGTCACAATTATCCATAAACTCGTCCCAGTGTGACGGACAGTGGAGGAAATATTTCTTCATAGCGGCGAGGAATCGTAGTCTATACTGGTGTGGGGATACCACGGTAGGCTGCCCAGAGCCTAGGTTTTTCTTTACATAGTGTTCTAGTTTCTTGTCCCAGGTAAACGTGCGGATGTAGTCTGTGAAACAATATTGAATGTTGTTACTAATAAAATAAAAAAAAGAATCTTGTTACATAGACACAAACGGACATAATTTTATTATGTTGATATGCGTAACTCTTGTTAATGTTAAGTTATTGCTTAGAATAGCAAGATACATTTATACAAACAAATGCCACTCCACATAAAGTGTTGTAAGACATCTCGTTGTCACCTCTACCATAACTAAAGATGGACATATATACTAAATATTGGTGAAAAATTACAGCTTATCGCCGCATACAACGACGATGTACCGGCAAGCGACTGCGTAAAGCAACCAACCAGCTAACAACTGATAGACTGAGTCTCGGTAAACATATTTAGAAAGCTCTATGTTAGGTGAACCTATGACCTTAAAAGGGTCACTAGTAGTCGCTGGATAATGATCATGAGTAATCGTGATTTGTACCTTACCCTACACCACAAATGCACTGCTAAACACTGATTGACAGAAGCCCTAAATTCTTCTACCTAGAAAAGTACTATAGTATATTCGCTTTAAGAAAAATAGTGACGTCATCAAGGTCTCCATGATTTAACCAATGAGATTTTATAGGGATTGTCTGTTATTGGTCAATGTGACTTCTTTTCTCATTTACTCACGTCTCATTGGTCAGTTTGACCTCTGATTATCATGACGTCACTATTTACTTAACGCGAATAGACTATAAGTAACGAAGTACTCACCAATGATCCCCACGACGAGGCGGTCGTCCTGCACCCCCAGCACCATGGAATAGTCCATGACACAGTTGGAAGTGAGGAAGGCAGTGTCTCGCTCCAGGGCGGACAACAGCGAGCGCGCCCGCCACGACTGCAGGTAGAACTGCGTCTCCCAACGCACTGAAAGCGGATAAATGCTCTAGTCTATCCTAATCATGTAACTTATTTAAACAGGAAGATAAGAAAGAAGAATAATTAAATAGATGACACATTAAATAAGGCGAGGACATTAAAAGGACGACCCAGAAATAAGGAAACGGATACACGTTTCGCTCAAGAGGAATAAGCAACGAATATTGATCCTATATTATAATATAGAATCTATCGTCATTTTTACGATCCTACAAAATAGTTTGTGCCTCTTTAACTCTCATACACTTCCAGATACCTTCTCGGTTGCTATATGTACTTCTAGTGTCACCCTTTTACAGTAAGTATATATATTTGAGTGTCATATTTCATCCTCATTTTTACTTCTTCTTTATCATTCTCATTTCATCAAAAAAAAAAGAAAAAATATAACACATCTGTTACTGACTAATCGTCAAAACGAACTGCCATCATTATGTCAAAAAATACCCTTAGTAACAAAAGGTACAACTCACACTGCAGCAAGTTTTCATCCATAAGCACGGTGGGGTGGGGCGAGAGGCGGTGCCTTGAAGAACCCTTGAGGTCGTACCGCGGCCCAGAGCACTCGTACAGGATGTTCTCAGTGACCAACACGCCACCCCCGCCCACGCCGAACACGCCTACTATGCGAGCTATGAGAAACAGAAACACATATACACCAGGTTTTTAGCACTTTAGGGGCGGACTAAACCTTGGAGATACAATCTCCTATGCGAGCTATGAGAAAAAGGAACACATATACACCAGGTTTTTAGCACTTTCGGGGCGGACTAAACCTTGGAGATATAATCTCCTAGGTCACATGTAGGAATATTGGGCTTGTGATTTTAAGTGGAACATAAGTGACAGGGTGCTAGCCTTTCGCCCGATGGATTCCATTTACCCCTAGTCCCTTTGTCGCCTCTTGTGTAAGGAAGGCCATGGTAACTAGTTAGCATTTTTTTTTACGTCCCAGCTAGCACAGGCACGATTCATATTATATTGTTTCAGGATAGCAAGAGGCTTAAGTTACTATCGTCGTTGTGATAACCAGTCATTAAGAATATCTTTTTGAGGTTACAAGACGAAGCGGTAGTTATTGACTTTACCAATTGAGAGAGTTAGGTTAAGTCAAGGAAGGGTTATGAGCACGTTTTCTTTCTAATTGCATAATAATACAAAAAAATATCATGTTGACTTTTTGATATTAGGAAAACTTAAAAGTATTAGGAAGAATAAATTGGATATCACTAGTCTGTATTATACACTATACTCGTAACCTTTTTTCAATATACGATAACAATAATCTACTAAAACAAATCTATTGGTAAAAAAGAAAGAAAGATACTTACCCAAAAGACTAGTCTGGTTGTTCTGAGCACAGCTGTTCACGTATCCGAAGTAGTGGGGAGCGAATTCAAGGAACTGCTGCCACTCCGGCCGCGTCATTTCCTTTAGCACGTATCTGTCGTCTGAGAAACGCAAAAAAAGAATTTAAAATGAAGATGTAAAGTAATGAAAATAAAAGGTACTGGTATTTAAAATGAATTGTATATACTACTGGTGACCAAGTCTACTAATAAGTTTTTGCGTTCACAATCAACTTCACACCATTACTGAACCGATATTGAACTACGATTTTGCAAAAAGCATTAGTGGACTCGGGCCACAAAATGGCTTAACAAACCCAAAACAAATTGCCAAGTGCTAACTGGGATTCGATTCGGGACTCGTTACTTTTCCAAATATATTTACATATGTATGTAGTATGATATATTATCTTTGTTTTACAAGAAAAACTGGATTTGTCGCGTATATTTTATAAGCCTACGTTACCCGACGTTTCGGCCATGTTGTAATAGCCTTGGTCACGAAACTTAAAGTTAAACGAAGAAAAACCGCGAGTCTTTTAAAAACATTATATATCATCTTACCTTTAGTCTTGCAGAAGGTGGAGCCGGACTTGCCGCCCTGTGCCGCCCACGGCTCGCTCTCCGCCAAAGAACGGATGAAGCCTTCCTCTGTCTCACACAAGTTCTTCACTGTCAACGCAATTTATACATAACGGTATTATTTAACATCAAGAAGGTATCAACGATGAAGGAAAATATTAAACATTTACTGTAGGTCAATTTATACTAGAGCAGAGTGGTAGCAAAGGGTCAATCCAAAACTTTATATATCCTATTTCAAGTTTATCTTTACTGCATAATGCACATCGTCGTTGCTACTTTATTATAATAATAATAATATCTTTATTGAGACATCCACATCAATTACATACAACATTCAACATACAATAGAATTCATAGACAATAATTGAATTACACAATACACAACACATACAATTACATTTCAATTAATTTAACATTAAATTCTATTTAAATATCTCTTATGTGTAAAAATGAAATTTACGAGTAACCCAATCACAACAGTTAACTGCTGCCGTTTTGCCAGACATGCCGAAAGAGGGACTTCGGGTATTTACCATAGTCCATTTGGACTTAATTGGGCGATGGGCTAGTAATCTGTCACCAATGTTACATACGACATTACAACTCCAAAATTTATGCTAAAAAGTGACCTAGGAGATACTAAATCTCCGAGGCTCTGTCCATCCCAAAAAAGAATGAGTGATGTGAATGTATATGTATTCTATGATACTCTACACAAAACTTACAATCTCTATCCTTAGCCTCTTCACACGAGCACCGTTCTTCACCCTTCACTTCACCGGGTGCAGCGTTCACCAAATGTGGATTCACACTAAGCGGCGCCACTATCAAGTGTCTCAGTTTATGAAACTGGCTCGCGTAATAAACGCGGCATAGCAGGCCATCCTGTCAAGAAAACATTGGTTAGTCAGTATAATATAGTTGACACGATGAGATATAATAATATTTGGGACACTATTACACCAATTGAACTAATCCCTTGGTAAGTTCACTTAACACTCGTGTTAAGGGTACTAGTCAACGTATATTTAAGATATATATATTTATTTCATAAAGACTGCAGGTTTGTCAGGAACAATGAATAGGGATCCGTGATCTTGGCCTACTTCTTAGATAAAAGGCCTGATGTATATATATGTATGTATATAATGGGAAGATTAGATTAGGTTTGGTGAGACCAGGGCTGGCACGATTGCTAGTGGCAATAAGACGATATAGGGTTACAAACTGCTGAAGAGCAAATACAATATGTTTAGCCATAGGCTAGTTATTATCTGTCACTAATATTGTTTAATAAAGTCATCAATATTTATATCAAAGATGAGCTAGAAGAAACATTTAATATTAAGTTCGCACATCGCATTCAGTCAGCCAAGCGTCAATGCGTATGTCAGTCACATACATATTGATCTCTATCGCCATTAATCCATTTGTCTAAGAACTTAATTAAGGTTGTTCACGCATTTAAGATGCTATAATAAACGAAATATAAACGAGTTTGTACCTTAAGTTGCACTTCAATATGTTCGCTGCTTTTGGTTTGTTTTTTATCCGCTTTGTCGTCAGATTTCTCTTTCGTCACGTTAGACTCTGCTTCCTCACTTTCTGACTTATTACTGTGGGAAACAAACATGTATTTTATTCGCATGCTAGTGTGGGACGTCTTAATAATGGAGCTAGCTAATTCTTCAGTAATATGTAGATAATAAAGCCTAAAAGGAGCATAGTAGAGAATGTTGGAGGTGTCGAACCAAGAAATGGGTTGATAAAAGCAGTAAGGTAAAATTTAAGCAATAATAATAAAATATATTTCATATTTGAAACTTTATGAAGAAGATCATATTTAGTGGACTAACTATCGCATTATTATGCTAGTTTGGGACCTAAAACAAACGCAATTATCTGCCATTGCGACGGTATTTAATAACCCGAAATATTCACCATATATCCAGTATAAAACATGCATGACCGTGTAAAGTTAGTACGAATACTATTCGTTTCTTTGAGCTAGAATAGATTTATTCACATTAACAACAATACAACACACATTACAAATATTAGTACAAACACACACAAATAACGGTAAATGTTGGGCGCGCTGTATTGCTGTCGTGAAAGGGCCCAGACTCAGCATCACTACATAGTATAAAACAAAGTCGCTTTCTCTGTCCCTATGTCCCTTTGTATGCTTAAATCTTTGAAACTACACAACGGATTTTGATGCGGTTTTTTTCAACAGATAGAGTGATTCAAGAGGAAGGTTTACATATATAATAACATCCATTAAATAGTGGAGTAGGCTATATATTTTATTTCCGTGCGAAGCTGGAGCGGGTTGCTAGTATGTCTATATGTCTAAGCTGGCTTTGTAGCTTACCTGAGCATGTTCTGCAGGCTCTTCTGGTAAGCCAGAGAGGCCAATGTGGCAGCTATCACGGAGCCCGTGTCACTGGCCCTCACCGCCATTGGTATTAACCCACCGGAGATTATCATGCCACATTGCTGCAAAGATATAGATAGGTAAAGTACATACATACACATTCATGTTTCTGTTAAAGTGAAGAGAGCTTCGAAAATTTAATATCTCGCCGGTACCTTTTTGAAAATCTGTGGCGGCAAAATTACATAAATATACATTCACCGACAATCCTTTAATACCTTTCAAGGTGGCAGATCCCTGGAGACATGTTAAAATGATATTTTCCCTTAGCGTTACCAACTGTTAATTAAGTACGTAAATGAAAAACACACTTTTTAATTTTCTTCATTACTTTATGTCACAGACTGAATTCGATCCTAGGACCGCTAATAAGAATTCATGGGTCTTGCGCACTAGACTACTGACGCTTTAATGTAAGTGAATATTATGTAAGGAATAAAATAAACTTTGTGTGATAAATAAATAAACACAGTGTGTGAATATGCAAGTAGTTACCTGGTTAGCCGGTTGGTTGTTGGACAGAAGTTGTGATAGGATTTGTCTCACGGTTTTCTTGTCTCCTTTTTCTTCATCTTCTTCTGTGCCTGTTTGAAGTGGGATTAAAATATAACATAATTAACTGCCGTTCTTTTCGAAAAGTAGTATTAGGGTAAATATATGCAATCTTAATTCAGAATAATGTATGATATTTTTATAGAATCCTATGCATATTCATTAATCTTATACAAGCTCTATAATTGTTATTATTAATATGCTAACCTGTACGATCGGGTTCATCTCTTAGACCATCTGAAAAATCAACAAAAGAATAAGTAATATTATCAAAATAATAACAAAACAAATCTCATTATAGTTCCTAATAGACTATACGCTGAATTAAAAACAATTATGTAGACGAGGAGGTACTAAAAAAGAAAGTCAGAAATATATTTTTTAAATTCACATAAACAATAACAATTCCAAATTTTTTGGGGTATTGTTTCGTTTTTGTTGATATCAAGCTAATAGCTTAGCTTTACGTCAGAAACTAGAACCTTATTGAATGTAAAGTAGTATTACATACCTGTTGTGTCGTAACTAGCTGTATCACTATTAGACGCTTCTTCGGAATCCGTCTTATCTTCAACTGAAAAGAAGAAAAAACACATAAAATTAATTAAGTATACAACAAACATATTTCAATTCTTACGACTACAACGTTGATTCAAACAGAGTAATGTAGCAAACTATATTCACGCCTCTACGGCCCTAGCTAGATAGGGATAGGCAGAGACTATCGATCGCCACCTGGAACGGTCCTGACAAATCTTCCTTGCTCCACTCACACCCATTAACCTTCTCATACATGCTCTTCTGTTCTTCACGCTGCGTACATCTTCTTATCACTACATAGTATAAAACAAAGTCGCTTTCTTTGTCCCTATGTCCCTTTGTATGCTTAAATCTTTGAAACTACGCAACGGATTTAGATGCGGTTTTTTTAATAGATAGAGTGATTCAAGAGGAAGGTTTATATGTATAATAACATCCATTAAATAGTGAAGTAGGTAATATATAATATATTTTATACCCGTGTGAAGCCGGAGCGGGTCGCTAGTCTGTCTATGAAAGGAAGGTTACTTACCCCGTTCCGTTTCCGGCTGGCTCCGTGGCTTGATGGGGCTGGACCACTTGTCTTGGGCATCTCTCAAGATCTTCTCCCCCAACACTATCTGGTCTGACACCGACCACAGACGACGTATGATGGCTGATTACAAAACGATAGTTATATTAAAGCACACGGTTGTTGTAGTGTACGGTAAAATAGATCGTAACATTACCCGAATAACAAAACAAACACAAAATATTGATTTGAAGCCTACAACTTATATCTAATTGTAATAAAATGATTCGATTAATTGAAGATTTTCAAAGTAATAATTTATGCAATTATAATATATAATGTATGCATACGCATTAGGTATTTGCCTGTAAGGTATGTTATACTGTTGTAAATAAATAAAATAATAGGTAAATAAATCTGCTAAGTTCAATTTTATAGACTACTTAGTAAAGTTTTAATGGCTTTGATAATCCACGGTTAATTTGTTGTATTTCTTTAGCTCTGTCTGGGTTAAAGACGTGAATTGAACCAGCAAAGTTGGGTTTTCATACTCTTAATTAATAAAACAACTCGTGTCCTAAAACGATCAATACTAGTTCACATAATAACTTCCGATTCCTAGGTCCGATATTTATTGGTCCTAGTTTATCACACCATTGCCCCAGGTCACCTGCAGGCGTGGTCTGCTGCAGCGAGGAGGCGGTGAGCGCCAGGTGGATCTGCTCCATGTGCTGCTTGAAGGCCTGGTGCTCCTTTTCCGCTTCCAGCTCCGGCATCGAGCTGAACGTCTCGTGCCCTGTAAAGAGGGCGGAAGAAAAAAATAAATTTAAATTATTTAGTACACTCATATCTTCTTTACAATTTAGAATATTATTAACTAGCGACCCGCTCCGGCTTCGCACTTCTGGCTATTTAATAGATGTTATTATACATATAAACCTTCCTCTTGAATCATTCTATCTATTAATAAACCGCATCAAAATCCGTTGTGTAGTTTCAAAAATTTAAGCATACAAAGGGACATAGGGACAGAGCGACTTTGTTTTATACTATGTAGTGATGCCCTATGAGAGGGTGAAGTTAATTAAAAGTTAAGAAAATTGATACGATTGTAATGCTTATAATTTCTTTTAATGAAATCTAGATTAGAACCTGTAAGTTACTAAACATGCGCCTCATGACTTGTGTATACACACTCCCTTTTTTATTGTGGCGGGGTAGTCAGAGGCCTGAGTTCCATCTCCGAAATTTCGACGGCTTGTTAGCTTTGAGTCACTCGAAGCCCGCGTTTCACTAGATAGACAGCACTTAACATTATAGGTAGTGAACCGTATCGCCGTGAATGGGTATTACCCATTACCTAACCTGAGGGATAGGCAGGTTTCCTCACGATTTTTTCATTCATATTCATTTTCATGTTAGTGACTGTTAATCATATTCGTAAATTAAAAACGCATTTTTAAATAACATTCAATGGTACATGCCAGAGCCTATTTCTATATCAAATCAAGAATATAAATGATCTCTAAAACAATACAACTTCTAGTCTAATGCAAAAAAAGTTTTAATAGTTTTATTGAAGTACAAATTATATAATTCATTGTCAAACTATCTTACATTTCTAAAATACGTAATCTAACATAACCTAGAACCACTTCTGCCACCTACCTCTAAGCATGAGGTCGTTAAGGTGCGCGATGAGGGCATCCCTGATCTCCTTGGAGTCGTATCTCACGGCGATCACCTTGGGCGGAGGCACCACTTTGAAGAACGATATCTTTTCGCACCTGAAATACAAAATATTCAGGTACAATCTGATCTTGTTTTGTTTAGATATGTGAATACATACAAGTAATGATATTTTTATCGCTATTAGGCCAAGAAGAACTTGGATACACAATATCTCTTCAGCCACTCTCAGCATACATTGCTTCATCATGGTTCAATAGATTCTTTTTCTTAGAAAAAAATACCGAGTAGGAATCTGTTTATATTCCAGCTAGCAGAAAACCATAATATTATGTAAATAATTATATATTCAGATCTCGCAATTCCTTACCAGAGTGCATATAACCTCATGGATTTAATATACCCTCGATACACAATTATAACTTACTTGAAACACGCAGCAGCTGTCCCCGACGCGAGATAATGAGCGTGCATTCTGCTCGGATGCTCGCAAGCACGACGAGCACGCGTGTTGGACGCCCGCGCTCGTAGGTACGCGCCGAGCGACAACGCTCGCGCTGTATGGGAGAGACGCACGGCGCGCCCGCCCGCGTTGCATCGGGTGCAGCGAGACCAGAATAATACCTAAAGGGGTGGAAATTGTACTAATTATAGGACTTGGACCAAAAAATATAATAGTCTGTTAGTTGAGTTGAAGTGGGAATGAGTAAATGGTATTTAATTGCAAGTTTAAAGTAATTCGGGGAGAAAATATCTAAGAATTAGACGTTAGACAGTTCTAGGTATCTTAATCCAAGAAAGAAGTTATACTATTTGAATGTTGCAGAGACTAAATAGGGTCAAAACTTTACAGAAAAAAATAAAGATATTGTTTGATATCTACAATAAATCTAATTTTTAACTCAATACATCTAACAAAATTATAAAATTTATCATATTGTACATCAACTCAGCACTAAATAACTCTTTTACAATTGACATAAGCACCTCAGCCGCAGTAGTCATATAACCTTACCTGCTTGTTAGTCTGTTCTTCGACCTTATCCACGTTACTGTGTCCCACCGTGTTACAAGTCACCGTTATGCAAACGTCTTCGTGGACAAATCTGAAAAACCAACAATTGCATTAATTATAGGTACCAGAAATAGCCAATACTCCGTTACACAGTCACAGACATAGAAATCGTAATAAAATATGGAAAATAATTTATAAAATATGCCAAGTTTAATCCGTAAAATGTTTTTTTTTTTAATTTAGACAATTTTACTGTACGATTTCCCAACTTATTTCTATAATACATATGTTTGACGGTGGAGGAAACCTTTTTATTTTTTTAGTATAACCAACAAATAAATACACATAATTATCGTTGTAATTTACATTATTTTATTTAAAAAAGGTAATAAAAGGAGAAAGTCTTTTTACAACCTTTACAATTCATACATACATACATTACTATCGATTGCCACTCGGAACGTTCCTGAAAATCGTTCTTGCTTCACTCACCCTCATTAACCTTCTCAATAATCTTATTGATTCAAAAGTTCATATAAGTAAACCATTAACGCGCACTCTAGAAAATGCTATCTCATTCCTGCACTCAGCACATACCACCAACCTACCTCCTCGTATGCTGATTCATGGGCACTTGGCAGTTGGCAGAGGAACATTTAGTGTCGCCACTGAAGCAGTACTTCTCTAAAAAGTGACCAAGGGTCAGGTCACGACGCCCGTATAATTCTATCGCTGTTGTCCTGGAAGAAAATTACAAATGTTATACGCATGGTTTGTCTCTTGATAGTTGGAACGCGAATAGGGTGGCCAATATTATGCGTTCATCGTCATTGAATATGGCTTACTAAGCACTTGTAACAAATTTATAACTAAAAACAATGCCTCGTTAAATAAGTACCATAATTATTTATATTTAAGGCATTTGGTATTAGTATATATTTATAGCATTTCGAGGATGAAAAGAAAAAGTGTCGGCCATTGTTGAAAAGAACAGTTAGATCTAGAAAACTTACAATGATACGATTAACAATTAAAATAATAGATTATACAAATATTAAATTCCGATTAAAAATTTTTTTTTGGAGACGTTTCTGATTCTTATTTTGTGTGTCTTCACTATTGTAATCGCATAAAACATAAATCGCCGTTAATTTTGTTTAGGTTATTAGGTCTTATAATGGATATATATATATATATATACTACTTCACTCACCATGGATTGACACAGAAGTCCGGCACATTGGCTGACTTGTTGCTATAACTGAAGAAGAGTAGCGCCAAACGTTGATGGTTTTCGGGATCGAGCGGATCATCTTTGTCACTAGATGGCTCCACTTCTGTTTGTTTCGGCTGCTTCTTTTTTAAAACGGACGCTTTGTAAAGGGGACATGACACTGTAAGAAAAGGTTCATTGAGTACTTTAATGATTAAATTAGCATTATCGATTCATGACTATAAGGTCTTTGTTACAGGGTCCATTTAGAATCATGATAAAATACAATTGTTTGTTCGTATAACGAAAAGAGATTTTATACCTAGTTCTATTAAGCAAAAAAATTATTTTGAGGGAAAAACCTCGACCCCCTTCATATAAATGGTAAATTAGTGATTTTTTTCCTTATATTGAATAAAAAGATTTTCTTTTCCTTTCATAGACTAGAGCTCTAAGTAGTGACATATGTTGACACTCACTATTATGGCGGCTATTCACAATGCGTCCCCCAGTAGCTCTATAGTGAGCGAGTGCCGCTTTGATCGCCGGGTCATCTGCTGACGTCTTTATAGAGGCAAGCACGAATGGATGATATTCCTGGAATATAAGGTACTTGAGATAATTAAAACTATCATTTATTAACATATTTTCTGTATTAAATAATCAGCGACAAACACGTAATTTATTAATTTAAATTCAAAACATGATCGTGAGAATGAATATTCTCTAAGAAACTTTGTCCTGAAAAGGACTATTCTCTAACAAACATTGTCCTGAAAAGGACTATCCGCTTACAAACATTGTCCAGAAAAGGACTATTCGCTTACAAACATTGTCCTGAAAAGGACTATTCTCTAATAAACATGGTCCTGAAAAGAACTATTTTATAACAAACATTGTCCTGAAAAGGACTATTCTTTTACAAACATGGTCCTGAAAATGACTATTTACTAAAATTATGGTCCTGAAAAGGACTATTATCTTACAAACATGCTCCTGAAAAGGACTATTTTGTAACAAACATTGTCCTGAAAAGGACTATTCTCTTACAAACATGGTCCTGAAAATCACTATTTACTAAAATTATGGTCCTGAAAAGGACTATTCTCTAATAAACATGGACCTGAAATGGACTATTTTATAACAAACATTGTCCTGAAAATGACTATTAAATTATAGTCCTAAAAAGGACTATTCTCTTAAAAACATGATCCCGAATATCACTATTTACTAAAGTGATGGTCCTGAAAAGGACTATTCTCTTTCAAACATGGTCCTGAAAATCACTATTTACTAAAATTATGGTCCTGAAAAGGACTATTCTCTAATAAACATGGTCCTGAAAAGGACTATTTTATAACAAACATTGTCCTAAAAAGGACTATTCTCTTACAAACATGGTCCTGAAAATCACTATTTACTAAAATTATGGTCCTGAAAAGGACTATTCTCTAACAAACATTGTCCTGAAAAGAACTATTCTCTAATAAACATGGTCCTGAAAAGGACTATTCTCTTACAAACTTGGTAGTCCTGAAAAGGACTATTCTCTTTCAAACATGGTCCTGAAAATCACTATTTACTAAAATTATGGTCCTGAAAAGGACTATTCTCTAATAAACATGGTCCTGAAAAGGACTATTTTATAACAAAAATTGTCCTGAAAAGGACTATTCTCTTTCAAACATGGTCCTGAAAATCACTATTTACTAAAATTATGATCCTGAAAAGGACTATTCTCTAACAAACATTGTCCTGAAAAGGACTATTTTGTAACAAACATTGTCCTGAAAAGGACTATTCTCTTACAAACATGGTCCTGAAAATGACTATTTCGCTGCTTTAAAACTAAACTGAAGAAACTCAAAAAACACTATTTTGCAAAAAACCTTGTTTTATAATACACTTGATATATTTTTGACATTAAATTGCATATAATTTAAAAAAATGATTAAATATAAATACATTATTTATCTTTTTATTAACTTAATATGTTTTATGTACTTATTATTTAATCTTTTTGAGATAAAATGTTTTTTGAGTTTCTTCAGTTTAGTTATAAAGCAGCGAAATAGTCATTTTCAGGACCATGTTTGTAAGAGAATAGTCCTTTTCAGGACAATGTTTGTTACAAAATAGTACTTTTCAGGACAATGTTTGTTAGAGAATAGTCCTTTTCAGGACCATAATTTTAGTAAATAGTGATTTTCAGGACCATGTTTGAAAGAGAATAGTCCTTTTCAGGACCATGTTTGTAAGAGAATAGTCATTTTCAGGACCAAGTTTGTAAGAGAATAGTCCTTTTCAGGACAATGTTTGTTAGAGAATAGTCCTTTTCAGGACCATGTTTCTTAGAGAATAGTCCTTTTCAAAACAATAATTTTAGTAAATAGTCATTTTCAGGACCATGTTTGTTAGAGAATAGTCCTTTTTAGGACAATGTTTGTTAGCAAATAGTACTTTTCAGGACAATGTTTGTTAGAGAATAGTCCTTTTCAGGACCATGTTTGTAAGAGAATAGTCATTTTCAGGACCATGTTTGTTATAGAATAGTCTTTTTCAGGACTATGTTTGTTACAGAATAGTCCCTTTTCAGGACCATGTTTGTTAGAGAATAGTCATTTTCAGGACCAAGTTTGTAAGAGAATAGTCCTTTTCAGGACAATGTTTGTTAGAGAATAGTCCTTTTCAGGACCATGTTTCATAGAGAATAGTCCTTTTCAAAACCATAATTTTAGTAAATAGTCATTTTCAGGACTATGTTTGTTAGAGAATAGTCCTTTTCAGGACAATGTTTGTTAGCAAATAGTACTTTTCAGGACAATGTTTGTTAGAGAATAGTCCTTTTCAGGACCATGTTTGTAAGAGAATAGTCATTTTCAGGACCATGTTTGTTAGAGAATAGTCATTTTCAGGACCAAGTTTGTAAGAGAATAGTCCTTTTCAGGACCATGTTTCATAGAGAATAGTCCTTTTAAAAACCATAATTTTAGTAAATAGTCATTTTCAGGACCATGTTTGTTAGAGAATAGTCCTTTTCAGGACAATGTTTGTTAGCAAATAGTACTTTTCAGGACAATGTTTGTAAGAGGATAGACATTTTCAGGACCATATTTGTTATAGAATAGTCCTTATCAGGACCATGTTTGTTACAGAATAGTCCTTTTCAGGACCATGTTTGTTAGAGAATAATCCTTTTCAGGACAATGTTTGTTAGCAAATAGTACTTTTCAGGACAATGTTTGTTTTAGAATAGTCCTATTCAGGACTATGTTAGTTTGTGAATAGTCCTTTTTAGGGCCATGTTTGTTAGAGAATAGTCCTTTTCAGGACCCTGCTGTTAAGGGTAGTCATTTTCAGGACTATGTTTGTTAGAAAAAAATCCTTTTCAGGACCATGTTTTTTAAGGGAGGAAGAAAGGAAGGACCATCATTTTAGAAAATAGGAAAATAACTACTTTCTAAAATGATGGTCCTGAAAAGGACTATTCGTAAACAAACATAGTCCTGAAAAGGACTATTCTTTTACAAGCATGGTCCTGAAAAGGACTATTCTCTTACAAACATTGTCCTGAAAAGGAGTATTCTCTTACAAAAATGGTCTTGAAAATGACTAGTCTCGTATAGACATGGTTCTGAAAATCACTATTCTGTGACATTAATGACAAGGCTTATGAGTGAGAAAGAAGCAACAAAGTTTTTAGGATTGTTCCAGGTGGTGGTCGATAGTCTTTGCCTATTCCATGAGCCGTGAATATATGTATGTATTAAAACACATTATACTCAGTCGTCTTCGGTTCGTCAACAAAATCAGCAGCTCAGTGAAAGTTGAAAACACAAATAATTATTTTCGGCTGAATATTTAGTTAATTGTGGTGCTAAACTGGCTAAATATGTTTGGTTTGAGATTCTATTTGCATCCTCAACTGGAACGAACCGAAGAACAGGGAAGAGAAGAATTGGAGCTTTAACTTCGTTTTTTTCGATTGTAGCGGCTGGCGGCGTTGATGTAACCATGGCGACGGAATAACAAGAAGTGCAAATGCTGTGGCATCAGCGTTTGTACTTGAGTCGACATAACCTTAGTGGTGAATGGCCTAATAAAGGATAAAAAAAAAAGAAAAACACACAAATCACTACTCACCTTAATAAACACAGTTTGTTCTCCCTCATTCAAGTTGTTTTGGGCCTGTGTTTTCTTGGGCGGCAGGGGGCGCTTCTTCAACAATTGACCCCCACAAGGGGGCGGGGCCACCGGAGTTAGTGGGGATATGGAGAGGGCCACGTCGTCTATTGACCACCTATAGGAATTATATAATTATAAGCAACCTAGTAGAAACTTATTAGACGTACAGGGATCGAATACCGGCTTTAGCATTGTAGTGAATAAAATTTCAAAATATTAACATGTACGTACATGTTTTACAGTCCTCAGAGGTGAAGGCAAAACATCGTGACGAAACCTACCTGTCCCTCGGGTAAATTATTTACTTCGTTGATGATAATAACAATAGTAGAATTTAAATGCTAAGAGACAACCAGTGTCAGGCAAATGTTTTGACTTTCAATAAATTTACTGTACTTGTACTTATGTTGAATAAAAACATTTGATTTTGAATATGACTTTTATGAAACAACTTTAAATAAAGGATACACTGGTGCCTGATTGCCGAAACACTTCAGAAACACAATCTAATCTTGCACATTGAGGCAAAATAACAATAACTAGGTAACTAATAGTTGATAAGGAATAATAGACAATGACACTAACCTTTCATTTTGCGAATCAGCTTTCAAAATCTCTTCTTTGGGCAAAAATACTTCATCAACCATTTGGCTCGAATGTAGGGGATCACTAAAATCCTTTATAGGAACACCGCAACTCAAATTCTTTTCACTATCTGTCTTCTTAAAAGACTTAAGAGCTTCTATCTCATCATTTTTATTCAATACATCTTTAACTACATTAATCTTTTCTTTATCATCAAAGAGATTTGAGGTAGATCTGCTTTTGGCTTCATTTTTAACATTTAATGAACTAAGTTCGTTATTTTTAACGCCTACATCATTCCATATATTATTTTCTTCACTTATATCTTTATCTAAATTACCTTCTCTTTCTGGATTATCTAAATTATTGTCGTCACCATCTAAATCCATGTCAGGGGTAGGTAACGTAGCTTCAATGTCGGTCAAAAAAGCCTTTTCAAGTTTCCAATTATAACACGCGAGTAGAATGAACTTTGTAACCTTCTTCAATTTAATGAGTTCAGACATTGTGTCTCCCCTGAGAATGATGCAGCAGCCTAGATGAGATTCTGGACAGTTTTCTAGTACCATTAAGGTTTTACTTGGGTCTGTAAGAAAAAGGAGTTTACATAGAACTTGCAAATGATTAATTTTGTTCTTGAGTGTGTATGAGGAGGTGGTATATGGATGTTTCTGAAGCAAAAGTGTCAGTTCATTTTGATATTCGCAATACAATATTAGTATTGTTTTACATTGGTATTCAGAGGTCTAGTGTTTCTCTGAGAATTGAAACGATAACCAATCTTATATACAGATAATGAAACTAAATAATATCATATAATGTGTATCATGTAATGTCATAACATCATAAATCATAACATTTCTTAAAACTAATAGAATGACTATACTCACAATTCTTCACGTAAAACTTGCCACAAGTCCCCAACCTCGGCAGTCCAATCCTAGCATCAATAGATGTCACTAGGTCAGCGTTAACACACCTAGCTGTTCGGTTTAACGCCCTGTCTTTAACACCTACGGCCAGTGCCACGCCATCTTGTCGTAGCGAGTCTTGGACGGTTCTAGATGCTGTGCCCTTAACTAGTACCACTTTTGGCCGCAGCGCCGATATTCTGGCCGCACAGCGTATTAGGTACTCTTCTTCCTGAAGTAAATTGGAGGTTTTAAATGTATGGCAACAATAAAAACAGACGGATGAGTCCATAGCCATGCACCGATATTGACTATTAATTACACAGATTATAGGTTTATTACCTCAAAATGGCTCCCTTATTGAAAGTAAAATGGTTTAAATAAAAATTACTATTTTTTCAATTTTAGATATTGAATATACATCCAAATAACAGATGGGCACTCAAGACTCTGACTACCACGCCACAATAAAAAGGGTGTGTATACAAGTGTCGAAGCGTATGAAATAATTAATAATGAATAACCAATAATACTTACTTGTAACAATATAGGTTCTAGTGAGGTTAGTTTCCCTTCAACTCTGTGATAGGCTATAGAGCAATCCAACAGCAACACTGTAGGATTAGTCTCTTCTTGAGGCATACCCCTAAACATAGCATAAAATAACTATTATAAACAACAACAAACTCTTATACGATTATGATTCTATGTCACCTAGAATTTGCATGTTGATCAGATACACAGTATTAAAATGTTGAACTTATTAAGTGTTACGTTTACAATTTTTACAGCTTTACATTGACTATCAACTATTCCGAGGTAGGTTTCCAGATAACGTTTTCCCTTCATATATGTACATATCTCTTTATATTTATGTAATTCGAACGTCACTCTTTTTCTGTCAGTATGACTGTCATGTATATATTAAGGGGTAGTATTTCAACGAACATCTTATAGTCCTAAAATGACCACCAATAAATTGTATTGTACACCAGAATAATACAGTCCCAACCCAAACCTAACGTTTGGTGTACGTTTAGTTATATTTTGGTGTAGATTTCAGTATTTTTAATGAGCTTTCAATTATTTTCCTATATTAAGCTATCTCAACTTAAGCTATAAGTATTTATGGTCAAATTGCCCTAGGATAAAAAACCGAAGGAACTCGAGTATATACTAACATCAGTGACCTGCTCCGGCTTTGCACGGGTATAAAATATATGACCTACTCCACTATTTAATGGATGTTATTATACATATAAACCTTCCTCTTGAATCACTCTATCTATTAAAAAAAACCGCATCAAAATCCGTTGCGTAGTTTCAAAGATTTAAGCATACAAAGGGACTTAGGGACAGAGAAAGTGACTTTGTTTTATACTATGTAGTGATTGAAAATGGGTACCATTCGAAGTACCTATAACCGCCAAGTGTGTGTGTATGTATGTATGAGTGATATGGAGCGAATGAGGTCTGTCAGGATCGGGACAAATGGGGATCCCTGTTCTCTGCCTACCCCTCCACAGGGAATCAGGTGAGATGTGTATACAAACAAAACAAAACAAACACATTCACGACCATTAACCCTTGCGGGGTAGTCAGAGGTTCAGGTGTCCATCTCCGCAATTGCGAAGGTAGAAATTCTATGGACACCTCGAACCCACGTGTTAACCAGATAGTCAGTACTCAATGTGACAGGTGGTCAGCCATGTCGCCATTTACAAGCACTAACTATTACCTGTTCGATGAACAGGTAGGTTTCCTCACGATGTTTTCCCACACACATATATATCCTTGGTGACGTAGAGGCGTGTATATATGTATGAAAATATTCACGTCTCGTTTTATACTATGTAGTGATTGAGTGAGCTGACCTGTGCGCCACATTCTTGGTGAGGACCACGCCGTGCACCAGATGGCTCTCGCTGGCCACTCCGCCTGGCACCTTCTTCACTTGCACATACTTCCTCACGTCTATGTTGTCACTGTGGATATCTGGGGGGCGTACGTGATAAATATATGTTAAACGTATATCCGGCACTTGTAATAGGTTGACGTTGGCATAGGTTACGAGGCAGGAAATGACTTATAGAACAAAATGAAAGAAAAATAACAATATTACAAAAATGTTTTACATAAATGTAATTAAACGCGCGTTCACGACCATTACGGGGCAGTCAGAGGTTCAGGTGTACATCTCTGCAATTGCGAAGGTAATTATTCTATAACCACATCGATCTCCCGTGTTGAAGAGATAGTCCTACTCAATGTGACAGGTGGCAAGCCTTGCCGCCATTTAAAAGCTACGGGGAACGAGCAGATTTCCTCACTATGTTTTACCTCGCCGTAGTATTGGGTACATAGAAAATATTTAAAAAACCATTCGTATATATAATATTCCATGCTTCGAGGTTTTCAACCATGTAGCTACTGATAAAAAGTCACGCCCCCGACGACTAAACTACGCCGAATTAATTAAATAAATAAAAAAGCTCTAACAGTCTTAATTAATTTACATTGACAAACTCATTTACTCGTCTTTACAGTAAATACTTCATTTTCTATCTCTGCATCTTTCTATTTTTGCTTAGAATTATTTACGTAAAGATTACTTTCTACAAATAAATAATAATAATAATATTTGGACATTATTACACCAATTGAACTAGCCCCTTGCTAAGTACATTTAAGACTTGTGGTAAGGGTACTAGTCAACGTATATTTAAGAAAATATATACATATTATACATAGATAAATACATATATAGCATATATAAACAACAACCAGACTGGAAAGCAGTAGAAAAGCGTAGTTCTTAACTCCACAGGGAATCGAACCCGGGACCCCACGATTAGCGTTCAGGTGTCTAACCGATCGCGCCACGGAGGTCGTCGTCTTTAGTATGTATGTAGGTACTGTAAGTGAGATGGAATCTCTATGACGTACCTGGCAACACAAGTGCGGCAGCGCGTTTGCACAAGGGGAAGATGATGTCGAGCCAGCCCAGCGCCAGGCCGGCCCTCGCCAGGCACTGCCGCGTCAGCAGCTGCAGGTGCTCCTCACCCAGCTCCTCGATCGCCTTGCACAGCTTCTTGATCTCTGGGGCGCCTAGGAGATATAGGAGATACCTTTATTGAGATTCCAGGTTACAATACTCGACACGATATTATCACTACATAGTATAAAACAAAGTCGCTTTCTCTGTCCCTATAGTATATTCGCATTAAGAAAATAGTGACGTCATCATGTCCCCACGATTCGACCAATGAGACGTGACAACGGTTTTTGCGATTGGTCAATGTGCCTTCTTTTCTCATTTCCTCACGTCTCATTGACCAGTTTACCCTCTGACTAGCATGACGTCACTATTTACTTAACGCGAATAGCCTATATGTCCCTTTGTATGTTAAATCCACGATAACATTACTGATGTATATCACTACATAGTATAAAACAAAGTCGCTTTCTCTGTCCCTATGTCCCTTTGTATGCTTAAATCTATGAAACTACGCAACGGATTTTGATGCGGTTTTTTTTAATAGATAGAGTGATTCAAGAGGAAGGTTTATATGTATAATAACATCTATTAAATAGTGGAGTAGGCTATATATTTTATACCCGTGCAAAGCCGGAGCGGGTCAAAAGGAAAAAAAATATTAAACAAAATTGGCAGTTACAATTTAATGTCAGTCAATAAATGCGTGGAGATCCCAAATGGCTTGGCGGGAATCTACGGGAAATCTCGTAAATGCGCCGATTTTTAGCTGGCGTCTCACAGATGTATAGATTTATGTCTTTTAATACCTTTTAAAGCGGACAAAATCTTGGAGACTCGATAATATCTTCTTGGTCACTTGTTAGTATGATTATTAGGGTTGATATGTCATTTGTAAGCAATCCGTCTGTTTGTACATTCTGTTACTAAATGTTTTTCTATTCTATTTAGAACATTGGTGACACGTTACTAGCCCATCGTCTAAATGATTCCATTTACTTAGGGGTAAATGGTAACTAAGTCACCTCCTTCGACATTCCACGAAGAATGACAGCTAGTTAACATTATTTTTACGTCGAGGCAAACATTATATGCATTATATATGATATAATCATGCTGAATATTACCTTCCGATTGCTCTATCACAGGGTTGACATCTTCAGTGGTAGGAGATGGCTTGTTTACTGAAACTGATATTGAATGCTATCAAAATAAGATATAAATTTCAGACGAAGTATTGACATGTACAACGAATGTTTATTTGATATAGATTTAGTTTTCCAATCAATCATCCTATGACAGTCCACTGCTGGACGTAGGCCTCCCCAAGAGTACGCCACAAAACACGATCACTCGTGATCCAGCCAACCACTACCAGCGACCTTTTTCAGGTCAGTTAAAAGATAACAGGTCAGCTATTATCCTATTCCTTAAGTACTTTCAAAAAGCATGTTAGGAAGATTTGCTTATAAAATGATACAATAGATGTATATTTACTACTTTACATTTTGTTTTATAGTCATGGATGTATTAGTAACTTTTAAGAAACAATTTTGATATCATCTTAATGGAAACTTAACGTTAGTAGTTGTAAATTTACTACCTATCTACCTATACATACGCTTCACGACTTGTGTATACACACACCTTTTTTATTATGGCGGGGTTGTCAGAGGCTTGAATGCTCATCTCCGAAATTTCGAAGGCATGTTAGGTATGGGTCTATCTACCTATCTCACAATGAATCACAGTAGTGAGAATTCGTTATGTCTTACCAGACTGTCTGCTGGTCCTGATGAGCCTGGCTGAGCTGTCTCCGAGGTTCAGATCGAGAGAGTACGAGGAAACACTCTCCACTATACGATTTGATTCCTCAGCTGTAATACAAAAGTAATAATAATATTTTGGTACATTATTACACCAATTGAAGAAGTCCCTTGCTTAGTAAATTAAGCATTCATTATACCTTAAGACATGTGGTAGCGTACTAGTCCACGTAAATATAGGTATTTAAGAACATACAAATTTATTTTATTTATATAATGCATACATTATTACTGTCCTTTATTCCCATATGAGATGGCCGGAACCTCGAACACGCAATTGTATTTCCTACCAAATTTTTCAGTATGAGGTTTGTAATGTTGTTTGTAACATTGCTCACAGGGTGCAAGTTCATCGCCTGATATATCTCATTTAATCCTAATCTCTTAGTCGCCTTCTACGACATGCCGGCAAAAACGGCAGCTGCTTAGCATTCTCACGTCTCAGCCTAGATCACATCACATCATCAGCCTGTATCAATCTACTGTTGGACATAGGCCTCCCCCAAATGACGCCACTTCTCCCTGTCAGTGGCCGTTCGCATCCATTCGATGCCGGCCAACCTGCGCAGGTCGTCTTCCCACCTTGCCGGGGGGCGCCCCACACTACGTTTACTGACACGCGGTCTCCACTCTTGGACCTTTTTGCTCCAGCGACCATCAGTCCTTCTGCATACGTGACCAGCCCAACTCCACTTCAGCGTGCTAATTCTTTTCATAATGTCGGTCACTTTAGTTCTCTGGCGTATCACCTCATTTCTGATGCGATCTACCAGAGAAACCCCGAGCATCTTCCGTTCCATAGCACGCTGAGCGACCTTGAATTTGTGAGCTAGTCCCGCAGTGAGTGTCCACGTCTCAGATCCGTACGTCATAACGGGAGCACACACTGGTTGAAAACCTTCGTTTTCAGGCATTGGGGTAAAGACGACGTAAGGACATGCCTTAGCCTTCCAAATGCTGCCCATCCCAGCTGTATCCTTCTGTCCGCCTCCCTTTCAAAGTTGTTTCTGCCAAGCTGTATGATTTGGCCTAAGTATGTGTATTGGGAAACAACTTCTACGGGAGTGCCCCCTAGGGCAACCGGTCTCGGGACTACCAAATCATTAATCATGATCTTGGTTTTTTCTAAATTCATCCCGAGTCCGATGTGTCTAGAAGCAGCATCTAATTCGGACAGCATTTCCTACAGATCCTGCAGCGACTCTGCCATCAGGACGATATCGTCAGCCTAGATCGGGACATAATAATTCTATGTCATCACATCTATATATAATAATTACTATTAGATAGAAAAGAAAAGCGTAGTTCCTAACTCTGCTTCAATCTTAATCAAACCCTCACTAATAACGTTGAAAAAAAACGTAGTTCTTAATTTAACTTCAATCTTAATCAAAGCCGCTACCTTACTAATAGCGTTTTAAATAATAAAGCCTTTACTTACGAGATTCCTCGACATTCTCTTGCGTGGTAGGTATTTCCACTGGCTTGTAAAGGCCGTAGTCCAGAAACCTTCCGGGATCCGTCAGACACTCTATGTACCCTGTCGTGATTAGGTTCTGACACAGTTGAGATGCTGAGATCCTGTCAAATGGATTAGTTATAAATAATGAGAGTACGCATGTTTTATTGTCCATTTGTTAATGATACTTTTAGTAATAAAATAATATTTTTTAGGAATTATCTAATATCTTATATTAAACGCTCTTACTCTTATTAAAAAAATATTTTTATTAAAATTTTCAGGGTATTTGAACATATTATGGTTATTTCAATCTATTCATTTCTTTGTTGCTTTCGTGTGAATTAACAAATAAGAATAATGAATATTCGTTTATAAATATCCCGGTATACAAAATATACGATTTTCTCGTAAAAGGTTTGTTCCATTAAAAACCAAAGGCATAATAATAATTGAACTATGCAGTTCGCCCTATAATCCTTACCTAGATTTAGAACTGGTGTTGTCCATAGCCCACTGAACCATGTCACAACCTCTCCAAACGCCTATGTAGCGAACCAGTCGATATCTGAAACAAATATTTAAAAAAAATTATACATTTAAGTATAATATGTTAGATTCTTGAGAGGCTCGCGATTTTTATTGGTTTTACAAGAAAACGGGATTTATCGCGTTGTTTGAAACAAAGTATTACATTTGCTACCCGACGTTTCGGCCATGTTGCAATGGCCATGGAAGCAAAGGTAATACTTAGTTTATAAAGTATACGCGAAAAGTCCCCTTTTCTTGAAAAATGTCAGATACTTCAAAATATGTGCGTATGTTTTAGAGGTATTACCTATTTTGTGTAATGTCGCTGAAAGACTGTGTAACAGAAAATTAGAAATTAGTCTCGGATAGATTGGCTACAGTCTTTATCAGTTGCTAATCAACTGCCTGCATTGTTAATATAATAATAATAATGTATTTTTGTAATTTCTATGACGAGATGTATATGATGTACTTATAATATAAGTAAACTTCGTTTCCATAGTTACAGGCTCAGGAACTGAGTTCTGAATATACTGAATCAGGGTAAAAATCTCTAACCGGTTAAGTTCACAGAAATTTATGTCACCAAAACACTCTAAAAATACATGTTACTTTACTCAATAATAACTTTTTAGCAAGGATGAGGCTTGTGCATTATATTGCTTCACGCAACGCTGGTCTTATGTCAGGACCACTAGAAGGCAACAATCATAGTTAGAAATTAATAATAGATATTATAAGGAAAACAGTAACTTACATACGTCTTTTAATCCCTGTCGGGATGGACAGAACCTTGGAGACGCGAAAACATCTCCTTGGTCACTCATTAACATGAATATTCGTGTAAACTAATCCCAAATGAACAAACACCTATCAAATCCAACTATTACCAACCTCATAACTCTTTTTCTTAGCATAATTACAACGAAATCACTAACCTATGCTGTTGCGTAGGCAATGTGGTCACCATATGTCTGTACACCTCTTGCAAGCTCTCCTTGGTGGTGCTGCGAGTGTCTGTCCGTTCCTCCTGGTCTTTAGCCAGCATGAAGTTGTCCTTCTTCGGCTGACTGCTGGCTTTGCTGTCTGGGAACTTCACCTGGTGACAATAAACAGTATCACTACATAGTATAAAACAAAA